>CAESWR010001245.1:132102-185363 GCA_903171835.1 Mullus surmuletus
GCTTTTTTAAGAGCCCACACACACACACACACACAGATTAATGCAAAAATGTGGAAATGTAGTGGGGGTATTTCATTGTATTATGTTGTAATTAGATTGAAATACAAATGTTTATACCCCAGGAAGAGAAGCCCTTTCTGCAGTGAAGACGGGGATCCATAATAAACAATCCCCCAAATTGGAAATGAAAACTTGGATAGATGTCCAAAAGCTCTGAAGTATCATCGATATTTCTTTTGTGTTTTTGGCTGCATTCTGTTATAAGGCTCAGTAGTCACTGATACAAATATTGTAACCAAGAGTAATGATGAAAACTATGAAATGGGGAAAAACACAAATTATATTGAGTCAGTCTTGAAATAAAGCTGGATTTATGTGTGGATCAGCATTATTTATAAACGTTCTATTGCTTTGGCTTTGCTCAAATATCTTTTCCCTTGCCACAACTATAATTACTTTGGTGTCCCTCATTCAAAGAGGTGAAATGTCCCATACCACAGAGTAGAAAGCATTAACCACTTGGCTCATCCTCTGCATATGAACGAAGAAAAACAAGGTTTTTGGGAAAATGCTTATTATCAGATGTAGTGAATATTTATTGCTTGGCATTCGTTGGACACCTACCACTCAGTTGAAGAATTGACTACTATCCACTGTCTCTTACTCACATAAAAACATCTTACATCGATTCCCCATAAAGTGTATATTTATTGACAGTGAAATTTTTTTTTTTTAGTAACTTTGTCAGTCAGTCTGGACTGTTGTTTCCTGATAAACTTTGAATTTATGTGGTGTCAAACTATGTTTTAATTTTGTGGATTTTATTTGTCTTTTTTGGGGGATGGATGGGGTGGGGTGGGGTGGGGTGTGGGGGGTGAGCGACAGGCCTGAAGGCTCAGACTCCTCTGAAGCAGCAATTGATCTGTTTTATGTGGGCTCATCAAAGAAAGGCTTTATTACTGTCATTCATGCATCAAGTGTGTTCTCTTTTTTTCATCTTTTTTGGGAGGTAGGGAAGACAGTAGAATGATCACCTGTGTTTTACATATTTGAGTGAATGATCTATTTTTAGATGTTTTGTTTTTCAGACTCTGTGTAAGCGTTGCTGCTTGAGAAATAGATATTTAGTACTGTAAATCAAGCTAACTGTGTCACAATAAAAATGTGAGTTTTTAGAAGACTTCTTATAGATCTGGACTAATATTTAGTCAGTTATATTAAAATGTATGCCAATGTAGCTCTACAACTACCAAACATTAGGATGAATCTCAATTTGTGCTTTTTTCTGTTTATTGTTTTTTTTTTTTTTTTAATTGTTATTTTGCATCACTCTGTCGGTACTTACATGTGTCATGGATCTTTCAGCTACAATGGTGTTTGCACTGAGAGCTTGGTGATGAAGATGTAATATGATGCACACGATAAGTGGCAAGGGTTTTCTGATATACATGTTACTAATTTATTTTCTAACACAGAAATCACTACAGTGCATATATCAGACATCTGACCACTGGCCTGTGTGAGATGTTTCCAGTGACAGAGCAGGAGCAATTGTCATTTGCTGCAGTCATTCAGACTATTGCTAATCCATGGGGATCCACTGTCGTACAGTGTAATTGCATGATAGCAAAAAACAAAAACACATTCATTGTATCTGTGAAAACCTATTTTAACCAATAAATGTTTTTCTTTCTTAATTATCAGGCCTGTTGGTTTCATTTAATTCTGTTCTTTTATGTCTGTGATCGAGCGAGCCAATTTTAGTTGTTTCAGCTATCTTCACTCAGTGTGGCTCTAAAAAAGTACCCCAAAGAATGTTGGTGTCATCTATTTAAATTGAATTTCTTCAACAGAGTGACTACAAATACTATGCTTGCTGTTTTTAAAAAACTGGGTTAACTAGCACTGATTTCTCTAGCTGATCTGTAACCTTTGACCTCATCCCTGAGGAAGTTGTGAGCAGTTTTGGTCTGCTATTCATAGACTGCTCCAGGGGATTATGGTGTTGTTCCTAGTTATGATGGATGATTTAATCTCTACATATTCTATATTTTAAAGTACAGGTTCTCAAGATGAGGTGCATGGACCCAGAGGAGTTCCAGGATCCATGGGATCCTCAGCAAAATGTTTTATTTTCATAGTCTGAACACAACATGAAACCTTCAGGAATCATTGATCCAAATTTCAATTGCTAAAATGAAAAATATTCACAGTCACACATTTTTAAAGTGTATGTTCAAAGAAATTAACAAATTACCCAAAAAATGAAATCACAACACTACTGAAATTAATCGGAATTCTTGACTTTACAAGCTTTCTGAATGAAGCCTCAATAAAAAAAAAAAACGAAAAAAATAATTAAAAAAAACACCAACAGTACTTCAAATAATTTCAAATAATTTGGTTCTGGGAAACAGATCAAGAAAAAGTTTTAGAAAGTGAAGTTAAGTGAAGTTATATTTTGATACAAACTGTATTTTGCCACCATTACATTTCCTCAAGAACCTCTTTGATGTTGTACACTAGCTGGCTGCCATGTCTGTTTCTGGTGTTCCTGCAGCCTCATCTCCAGGGTGCTGTCTGTATCCCAGATGTAGTTTTTGACCACAGCCGTTTCATCTGGGCACTGCTTACCTATTTTGAGCAGACTGTAATGATTCAAACATGGAGCAGCCATGACACTCTGCTCTGCTGCAATGCACAGAACTCAAATTGTGAAAAGTTGCCAATGCTATTCTTTGTCTTGGTTTAGGAGAGTGAAAAGGAGACAGTTAGATAACATAGACATGATGTTCCTTTAGTTTTTACAGCCTTTTACAGGGAAAGATGTGCATGTAAAGTTTGTGGATGAGACTGACAAACATAGAAGATTTCTACTGAAATTATAAATATACATCCTCCATTGTGTTGGTACCATCAGCTTAAGCTCATCATGGGCTGCTGCTTGCGGCTTTTCCATGTCAACACCCGTTCTTTTGTTTCTGAGTTAGGCTAATCTAATCTAATTTTGAGTTTGAGAAATTGACAGTGACCTGTGGCTTCATCCAGCCCATAATAATTAGCTGTTTTTCCTCACAATATATTGCAAACAAATAGTTGGTGCTGCATTATATATATCTGAAGACGCGTGTGTCGAGGCTGTGTGCCAGTTACCTCATGCATCAACTGTAACAAGTTGGATATTATTGTTGATTAAACAATTCTGCACTTGTACCACTTTTTTCATGTCAGTCATACATTTTCTACAGCCCATGTGGTCTAACATTTTCTATTCAAACATCAAAACATTCTCAGATAAATGTATGCCTGTCCATGCAGAGTCATACCTACACTGGCAACGTCACCATACTGCCGTAATCTTTTCACTTTATGACGAGAATCTTTCTGACTTAGATGTGGTAACATTTATAAGGCATTGCATCATATCTTAAAACTGAGGACAACTCTCACCAGCTAATGCTGGCAAAGCCCTCTCAACACCACAAAACCCAAGTCAAGATCCAGAAAAAGAGAACAATAAGGCTCAGGTATTCAGTCTTGAGAAGTGGGTGTAGCTTTGATGAAGGCTTCTGGGAGAATCCCTTACATTTTATAATATGAAAGGAGATGGCTCGTTTTCATTTCTCCAAGTTTCCCATTTAATTTTTCCACAGCACTAAATCAAACCACATGTTTGACCATATGTTGCAGAGAGCTGTGCTTTAGCCCGAAGACCACGTGTCAAAGTTTGAGAGGAAAATAATCAATGTAAGTTGGCATTTTCATTAATGAGATATTCATTAAATAACGGTAAACACATATGGAGCAGCATAAGAGCTGTCAAACATTTCTTTCATATATTCCAGAACAATACAAGCCCTACAATTTCATTCATTTAGTTCCAAGTACTGAAAAGAGGAAGTAGTGAATGTTTTTGATTTTGGTTTAGTGTTCCACTGTGTTCAAATACAAAAATGACGTACAACAAAACACACAAAGCCAGAAATAGAAATCATGGTCACAGATGTTTTCTGAATCCACCAGACACCAGAAAATTGACCAACATTAATTTTTTTAACTTCAGAAATATTTCATCAGAAGTAGACAAAGAATAAGTCCCAATAAATCAAATGGCTAGCAACTAAGATGTTAAACTGTCTCCATAATGTGTTTCTCTTACGGTAATGTCTGTTAAACTGTCATCACTGTGGGTTCCAGACATTGTGCTAGAAAAAAACAAATAACGCCCTTTGACCACAATCTTCCTTTTTCAGCACTTAGTGTTGGATGCAACACATGTATGGTGTTATTAGTTATGAGTTATTAAAAGGGTTTAGCATCATCCCATTACTTCTAAACTTGTCTTTTCACTGTCATATTTAGGGACCAGGATGTTCCACAGATGTGGTGATCTGGCAGCTGATCTTCAATATGGATCAGATTATGTGGGCCAATAATTGACAATAGTGTCGAATCCTGTATATTTTTTATAATATTTGATCTAGAAAATATCTTTTTTGTATCTTTTATTTGTATCGTGCACTTCCATGAAATGAAATAGCTGCTATTTTGTTTCAGGCATGGTGAAAATCCATGTTGTCAGAACATCAACAAAAGCATCAATTTTCAGATGTATTGTAGCAGTAATGTAGTAGAAATAGAAATCATGGTCACAGCTGTTTGTGAGATTAGAAGAAGTAAAGCACATGGAGTGAAACATGCTTTCAGACATGGCCCTTGCATGTTCCATGCTGTAAAAACCAGTTGTATTTGAGTCCCCTTACTCCTTTCACCATGTTTCTGAGTGTGAGGTTTGACTTTGGTAGATGTGGCTAATGGCTAGCTGGACTGTAAACATCAACACGCTGCTCACAGCTGTACAAAATGAACAGACACATCAAACCCATTTATGGGCTGCGAAAAAATGGATAGACACGGAGACCACTACTCTATATTGATGGTACCAGAAGATACACCCAAGTAGTAGTGAAGTAGGGATTATCTAATTGAGAGAAAAGCTGTCGGTGGATGACATGGCACTTGGCAGCTGGAAAACACTGAGCTGTTGTTTACTTTGCTTTAGGATGAGTTTATTTTACTGCTCACTATTTCCAGGGTAAAGTATCAACTTCTGTGCTCAACACATTTGTATAATGTGTCCAAAGCTCAAATACTTGCTATAAATAAATCTGAGGTTTGAGACACAATGTTTCCATGAAAAATGTTATTTTAAAGGGCTTAACGCTAGGCATGAATGTGTTGGCTGCGGGGATTAGAGTGTGTATGAACATTTAGGTCTCTAGCTGTTGGGATGAAGCTGATTTGCTGCTTGCAGACAACCAAAGAGAAGTGAGTTACTTCACTACAGTAAACAAGCCGGAGCTCCGGCTTACTTGGTTATGGGTGTGTGTGTGTCTGCGTGTGTGCGTGTGTGTGAGAAAGTGAGAGAGAGAGATATATATTCAAAGAATATCTATAGTTGTAAAGTATTTCATGAAAATTTGTGAGAAGCAAACCTGATGAACCCTAATTAACCCGATGACTATTTTCTGACCTGATGACACTGCTGCACATGAGGTTTTCAGCTTCTGTTTGGATTAAATGCCAAACAAGTATTCTCAGAGAAGTGTCTGTCTGGCATGGCTGTTATACTCGTGGTTAAAGCATACATACAATTTATCATGATTGCTCTGAACATGGATACAGGCTGTAGGCTTGACCAAAAACTATATTCAACATGTAGTACTGTATGCATTGTTAACACATACTGTGGTAGTTAGTTCATTGATGTTATGCTTGCAGTTCCTTCATTACAATGAAATTGCTTTACATGGCTAAATCCAATATATGAATATGAACATGAAGTGACATCATCAAACCAAATCAACCAAACCAAACCAAATCAGCAGATTTACATATGGTGAATATCCTTTTTTATGTAACGATGTTTCTATCTGAGGGGCTAAGTAGGCTTTTGCATAGAACATTCCATCATTTACCCATCTACACTCACATTCACCTGCCATGCAAGGTGACATCCTGCTCATCCAGAGCAATTAAGAGGTTAGAGTCTTGTTCAAGGCCACTCCAGGCCGAGGGATCGAGCTGGTAAACCTCAGACTACAAGAGAGCCACTATACCTACTCATCCATGGCCCAGCCTTGGTACAGCCAACATTGTTGTGATAAGTCAGCAGCTCACAGCATGTCCAAATGGCCCTTGGAGTCGGCCTCATGTAGCATCCAACATGGTCAACTACAACACAACTAGCCTATAGAGCTTGTTAACTAATACAGTTGTGCATTGTGGGGAAGGTCTACCATACTGTGTCACAGACAAGCAAGCTATTCTGTGTTCGTCAACAGCTTGTCATCAGTTTGATTCATGTTTTTTGTAATAGAAAGTTTGAAACGAAATGAAAATTTTAAAGATAAAAGCCAACCAGGCACATAGAGATGCTATATTGAAACGATCCAAAAGATCGGAAATGTCAAACCTTATAAAACATTGAAGGAAAAATGGATGCATGAGCCTTACCTTATGTTTTTCCTGATATTTTCATGCCTTGTATGTGGTTTAAGTTCCTTTACTGCTATTAGAGACTATTTCAAAGTTTGAAATCTTTACCCACGTTCAATTCACGGACTGTTGAGTACATGATATGGAGATGAATATGTCAACGTTACATTCACATTAGATCATGTCTAGACTTGAAGCTGGAGTCTGTGATGTGTCACACCTAATTGCCCTAATTTTTGTTTATGGCTCAAAGCTATTGTCTACATCAGGGGTTTTCAAAGTTTGGGATAGTAAGCCTCCCCTCAGAGAACCACCCACCCCCCACCAACCATTATTATTGCTATTGTTACGTAATGTGTAACACTATGTGGTATGATGCTTCCGGTTGCCTTGGTAGTGCCAAATGTCTTGATGACTTTCATTTGTGACCGCAATTCATTAAGCTTCTTATCAAAAATCTCCTGCGGCTTGGTTTTTAAACTTTGGTGCTTAGTTTCAATATGACTTCGTTGTTTGCCAATAACACATTGTGGCAGTGGAGCATCGTCAGGACCAGTACATGAAAAGCCAAACTTGATTAATCAGCGTTTTCTGCTCGCCCCAGATGCTGTCCGACTCTCACTTTTACTTTGAGACTTTCTCTTTGACGTTCAAAAACGGATATGGTTTCACGACTAAAAGAATCATCATTGCTCTTTATGCTGTGGACTTTTAGATATTCAGATGCATGATGTAAATGCCTGTAAGTGAGTTCTGAGTTATGACTTTTTGAATAAGAGTATGATGAGTTTTGTTTTGGTCTAATTCATCAGTGAAGTCCATTGATCTACTGTTGCAGTTGTGAATTAATTGCAGTAATTTAAGTAACTAACCACTGCTAGTAGGTCAAACACAGGCTGTAATCCTGTGTCGCCTGAATGTCTGTATGTGAATGTTCTTATGGTTTCACAGTGGCTTACATATCAGCATGTATTACCAACCCAGACATTATAACTTCAGGAAAGAATGGGGACTGTTTACCTGGCTGTCAAGCTAAGCTCCTTATCATATCCACCCACTAAAAAGGGGCATTTCTGCATGTCTGACAAACACACAAACACAATAGTGACTGCATGCACCATTTTAATACGCAATGACCATACAATGGTGACTTTGTGTGGAGTTGTGAAATAGCACAAAACAATGTACAAATCATATATTGCGTTGCTCATAAACTAGCGCCATTAGCTCTTCTGATCATGGTGAGCATGAATCAACAGCCACACTTAGGGCTCTGTCCACCCACATTTTTAAATCAATGTTTTACAATTTGTACATGACATAAATCCTTTGCCCCATTTGAGTCCTAATACATAGTTGAGGAATAATGCTTTTATAGTGGGCAACTCTTTTAATCTCCCACGGTTGAAACATTCTTGCCATATATCTTTGTGCTCCATGAAGATGACAGGACTTTTTTCACATTAGCTGAGATGTTTAGTATGTTTGTCCGCGAACAGTTGGAAGTATTTCAGATGACAGGTGGAACATCTTTAATAAATTCTAAGCAACTTCAATGGACTTGGAGTCTCTACAGCACATCCGCCTGCTGAAAGCGGGCAGGAATAATTGGACAACACAGCCCCATAGAAGCACTTGCATAACGATACGTACACTCTAAAGCAGCATTTTACAAACTATGGACCGTAGACCGATTTTGGATGGGTCACCATTTGGTTGAGTGAAATGTGTTATTTTGTTAAATTATTTTCCAAACCAAAATAGAATTACAGAATGTTCACTTTGCTGTTCAGTGTTTATCTCAGGTGCATCTCTGTCTCTCACTCTCTCTCTGTGTCTTGTCACCCCCCCAGTGTCTTCAGTAAGGAAGCTACTGGCTGTTCTAGAAGTCCCCAGAAGTTACTAGATTATGTCATTGCCTAGTTTGCATAACTGGCAATTTACATGTAATTGTAATGAATGCTGCAGCAAAGGAATAATGTCATAGGAGCGACAAAAGGTGAGTAAAAAACACCGTTAATATGTTTAGAAGTACAAATGAACTTATTTCTATTGATTCTTCTTATTTTGCCACTGCTAGGTGTTTAGGTTATGTCACAGAGAGGCGCAGGTGAGTAAGTAAGTGATTGAGGTTTTGTGAGTCACATGCAGTGATTTATTAAGCGCCCTTGGGGTTCAGCAAAAGCGCTATATGAATTCAAGTTATTATTTTTATGAAATAATAATAATAATAATAATAATAATAATAATAATAATAATAATAATGTGAAAGCTCATGGCAGCACCCGCTGATCGACAGTAACAGCAAAACGATACGTGCTTTCACAAGTCTCTAAAATGGCAGAAAAGTTGCCCATTTCACCAGAAAAAGTAGCTGGATTTGTCGCTAGTCGCTTTTGACAAAAAGAGTCAACAAGAGGGTTTGAAAAGTCAGTAGATTTAGAAAGAAAGTTGGCATATTGGCAGTACTGCCCGGAATTGTGACCCCAGTGACCAGGGCCTCCCCTCCCTAAACGCAGAACACACGCTGTGCGTAGGGCCTCATCTTCCATACGGGGCCACATTTGACAGTCAAATGGGGGTTGAGTTTGGTTCCCTGGGAGACACTAAAATTCTGTTTTGGGTCTTGAGCAGAAAAAGTTTGGAAACCCCTGCTCTAAAGAATCTTGGAAGAAGTATGCATGTGAGGGTGTATGCGACAAAAACGGTGTTCACAACAACTGTTGCATCACCTACAGGCCATAAAATGGAATGAAATGAACAACAAACATTAGTGTACCCTTATTATAAAGTGTTGCTGATTGCTACAGCGGATGCTAAGAGCAAGTCTTGTGTTTATTGCAAAGGCGAACAACATAGCCTTGAAGTTAGAAGTGAGATCAAATCCAAGCCACATAAAGAAAATATTCACTTTCAGAGAGACAAAGGTTTCTATTTTGCCTGTTTGAAACATGGTCATATAAGTAGCAGCTCAAAGCAAGGTTCAAGGAATTCTTTAGACTCCACCCCACACTGCTGCAATTCACTACAAACAACCCAAACAATGGTGCAGAAACAGGTTGTTTTGAGCAACAGTTTGAATCGGGGAAAAGTGCATGTAAGACAGGAAGGGACCAACTCTGACATTTTTGGATCAGCTAAGTACAGAAGGCCTCACTTTTGAGGTATTGATACCAGCAGGATGTGAATGGACACAACACAAGCATCTCATTAGGAACCATAGGACAGGAATCAATAGTAAACACCTGTGATGTTACCAGAGTGATGGAGCCTCCAGCCAGTGGATCACATAAATGGATCACACTGAGGTGAAAGCACTGTGAAGTACACAAGTAGTATTTGAAGTGACAGTGATTCGAATCAGATTTGCAGAACCAGAAGGATGATCACTACTTAATAGTGACCGATTAATGTACTGAGTTTCCTTACACATTGCGTTCTCTTTTTTGTGAGTGCAAAAAATGTATGCTGCATTTTCATTCACTGCACCTACAGCTGTGAGGTGCTGGAGGGGAGTTGATAAAGGCGTGGGTGGGAGTGAAACACATGTTGCAAGAGTGGGATTAAGGAAACAGTCGTATGCAGGACTAAGCGTGGACCATTATGTTGCAAATGCCTCTATTTGTAACGTAATGGTCCACACTCTGTCCAACTACGAAGAGGGGGCATAATTGTTTTTCTAGAGCAGCAAAAGGGTATGTGTGGGCACTGCTTACACAACATCATGTTATAACGCCCCAACACATGATCTCTGAGCTTTGCAACCTGCAGATTGTTCTTTGCACAGAGCACAGTTGATTAAAGTGTGACAAAGAAGCAGAGCTGTGTCCTTCTCTCACACCTTTTCAAAAGAAATGCACCAGACTGAATCCTGAGTTTTATGACACCAGGCTGTCAGTGTCCTACCCCTTTGACCAGTGTCACTGCTACCATCAACAAAAAACCTAATGTTTACCTAATGTAAAGATTATCTCCTGAGCCTCAGAAGTAGACTGACAAAGAGAAATAAAAGGTTATAAACCTGGCTGCGGCTAACGCACTATAAACCAACAGAACCAAGAAAGAAAAACGCTCCACAACGGAGGAAAACAGCAAGGAATCGGCAATAACAAAAAGTAACAAAAAGCGCTCCACAACAGAGGAGAAACTACGAGGACTTTACCAAGAACAAAATGTAACAAAAGACGGAGGAAAACAACGAGGAAAACCAAACAAAAAAACCTGACAGTAACCTGGGTAAAACAAAACAAAACTTACAACAAGAATTCACTCTATTAGTGAGGATACAAGAAACAAACTACCAAATATAAACGTGGGAAACTTGGGGACGAGGACTAGGGCGAGACATGATATCAATGGCGTGGAGAACATCAAGGGAAGAGACACTCTGGCACAGGACAAAGGGAGACGAGGACTATAAGACACATGAGGTTAATGGGGAACAGGTGGAAACAATCAGGGATCGGGGGAGACGTCAGACTGGTGACACAAGAGGAAGGGTAAGTGACCTGAAACGAGAGGAGAGTTACTTTTCAAAATAAAACAAATATCACGAGACAAAAACCCCAGGACAAGACACCTCTCACCATCTGAGGGCTTGCTGTTGGGGGATCCCTGTTAATATAACTCTTGCTGAGTGTGGTGTATACCTGCTCTTTTTTTAAAGGGCCTTAAGATAACTTTGTTGTGAATTGGTGCTATACAAAAAACTAAATGAAGAATCACTTGCAGCTTCAGGCCATCCAGCTGAAATAGTACAGGTAATACAGCCTTTAAGAAACACATGCCTCTTGTTAGTACACAACACAATGTCTGTAGGACATGTGTTTGGGAGTGTGTGTATGTGCATGTGTATCGACATACACATGTGTTGGAAAACAGCTTAAAGTGCATTAAGATGCTAAACCAAACGATAATGACATTTAAGTCCAAACACAAGACCATTTATAACATACAAAGAAATGGAAACATGAGGATGGAAGACTCAAAACAACAGTCCCACAATGACATAGGAACCGAACCTGCCCGGCTTTGTGTTGTGTAATTTTCGTCGAACAGCCCTTATGTGCTTACTCATGAGCCATGCATCGATTGCTATAATCAACTGGAGCCTTTTCCTGATTTATCAATCCAGAATGATGGCAGTGAAACTGATAAACATGTAGATACTGTATATTCATATTTTGAGATGGGTAGGTTATGTTTCTGATCTTTGTTGTCGTGAACCAAGACCACCACAACCCGTTAGAGGAAGTTGTTTTGCTCTTGCTTACAATCAAATCTTGGAGCACTTTTGTTTGTAGTCAAAACATGGTTCGGCCTCATTTTAAAGTTGCGTTCACACCGAACGCGACCTGGGTGACAATGTCGTCCAGTTTCTCAACAAAACTTTATTTTTGATTTTGGCAATGACTGTGTTCTGGACTTGGCGTACAAGTCCCAGAAACGCAGGATAAACACACAACTACACATCGCATTCTCACTAAGTTTAATTTCTCTCCGTCACAGTAAGTAAAATCAGTTTTTCTCTTATCTGTCTTCCTGCTTATCCTCTTCTTCCCTTCTCTATTCAGCCCACTAGCATCTTGTTTTGAAGTAACAATAGAATTGAACACATTCTTAAAGTGCACGCCAAACACTGGATGCTTTTGTAGTGGCTCTTAAACAAATACCCTCAGCAAAGAAGTTCAGTTCATATTTCATTAACTTTGTTTCATTTGTTAATGCTCCTAATGATGAAGGTGTGAAAACATCTCACCCACATAGGTGCATCTATCCAACTTCACTCATTATTCACAATTGCCAAATCATTTTGGCTTCTTATGCAGCTGAGCCTTATTCACAAGTCTTTAAGAATGAGCATGTACAGTTACCCTGTGGAAAAAAAGCACAATGAATTAGGTGTAGGGTGCTTTTGCCGTCTCAAAACATTATGCAGAATATTGCTTCAGTCATTCCATACTTTCATCAAACAACACACAGCATTCCTGGGGGGGTGGGGTAGGGGGTTCTTCAGCATTATCGATTGCAACATCTCTAATGTTTTGAAAGAAAACAACTGCTTGGCTTTTTTTATTTACTGACTTTTAAACATAGTGGACAATATCCCTGCACACATTTGCATTTGTGACAACTCCAGCAGAGAAATGATAATCAACTTTTCATTGCATTCCAGAAAGATGTTAAAAATGGTAAATGGGATACATGTTTTATTTATCTATTTAGTTATTTAGTTAGTTAGTTAGTTAGATGGAACATACAACATTACCTAATTTTACCCATTCACACTCGGCAGAGGCCACTATGCAAGTGCTTAAATGGTCTTCAGTTCAGTCTCAGGGTTCAGCCTTGCCCAAGGACACTTCAACATGAGTTTAGGCCAGGGATTAAAACCAGTAACCCTCTGATTCCAAACGGATGCTCTGCCAGAGCCACGCAGCCCCGCTACATTGGAGCTCGTAATTGTCTGACTTTGTTGACTTGTTGTTCACTGAACGAGTTGGTCTAACTTGGAAAGAAATCTATTTTTGATAGAGAAACATTTGACATCACACAGCAATGACGGCACCTGTGCAGAACACAAGGAGGTTTTACTTTACATGCTGTAATCCCTCCTGCCAGAGGGCTGAATTTCTCTTCTTGTAATTAGAGTCTGTACATCAGCAGAATACAGACGAGTCTGGCATATTTGCGCAATTCCCACACAGATGACATAGAAGCTGACTACAGATCACTGTGACGGTGTGGGGCAGAGTCTAGCAAATCAGAAAATGCTTCAGTAAATCTGACTGCAGACATGAGATCTCTTTGTTCTTAACATGAGCAGCTGAAAAGTTTATGTGCCTTTAAATTAGTGAGCCTGGTTTCTTATAAAAGTGAACTGCCCCACTCCTCATGAAATATATGTCTGCCATCAGCGAGTGGTTTCAGAACTTTTTTTCAGGAACAGAAAGGTGTTCAGTAGGAGGCCAAGAGGCCTCCTGCATACCGTCTCCTCAGTTACCATCACCAAACACACCGATTTGACTGAAAGTGGTCCTGCACAAATATGCTGTCCGCTTTGTACAAAGAGATCCTGGACATAGGCGATGGCTGCAAGAACAGGAAAGAGAGCTCACGATCCAGACGACATTTCATAGAGCAAAGAAAAGCAGGAGTCTTAGTATTATTTGCAGGTCTACCATGGAAAAAAGGTTAGGCTAATCAAAATGTTACCCATTTTATTTGCAGTCAACATTTACAGATCAATTTACAGTTTGAAGTTAAGATTACAGTATTTACTGACTATAAGAAGACAATCACCAGTATCATCTGTGCTGTTGTATAATTGTGTGGGGTTCCTTATAATGAGTATGAGTTGAGTAGAAGCCTGCAGTCGTTTTACAGTTTGTTTATGGTCAACTTATAGGTCGAGATCAATGAATAAAATCACATCAATGGGTGATTGTGTTTACATGACTCAGTAGGCACAGGGGCTAGTTTTTAACTGTAGAGTTACCAGTTTGATCCCCTGTCCTTAAGCAAGGTACCCCGATGAATGGGTTGGCATCTTGCATGAACGCATGTGTAAATGTCCCTTCTAGGTAGAAAACAGACAGACACACACACACACACACACACACACACACATCATGCACACCATGGTGCACTTTAGGTATGAGTTTTGGCAAGACATTATGTTTCCCCGGGCTATTGTGAACTCATGCCCAAAAACAATTTTTGTGGTTTTAGTCAGCAGCAGCAGTAGCAGTAGCAGTAGCAGCACACATATTCAGTTTCAGTTCAGTTTAATATGAATTTTTGTATATGTATGTATAAGTTTGTATACCCTCCATCCAAAGGATTTAGTCAAATAAAGCAATCTTCATTTTTAGCTGATCTGTTACCATCTTACAGTGTTGATATAGGCATTTCAACAGCACTTTTTAATTGTGGTCATGTTACTACTACTACAACAACTACTACTACTACTGCTGAACCTGAAGAGGTCACAGTGGGGTAGATGGAGGAGGAGGGTCTGAGGAAGTGGCAATGTGGAGAAGATCTGACAAATAAAGAGATGATGTTGTGTGTGGGCTTGAATGCATACAGGAGGATTATTAAAATCTACTCTAAATGTAACCATGAGCCAGTGGATTTGCTATAGGACTGGGGTGATGTGGTGGAATGAGAGCTTACCGACTTATGGTAATTGATATGCGAGGCAATGAAACAAGGCTAGAAGTGGAGTGGGGGGAGAGGGCGGTGGTGTAGATAGAAATATGCAGACAAGGGAACATTATTGATATAAGAATGGAATGATATAGACTCATCAAGGATGAAAGCCAGACTCTTGGATAATTTAGATTTTGATCTGATAAGGAGTAATTCTGAATAATCACTATTTAGTTTGAGGAAGGTAAGGGTAAACCAGAATTTTGTTTCAGAGAAGTAGGTGGAGAGGGAGGAGGCTTGAAGTATTTTGTTAAGGAGTGAAAACAGTGCCTTGGTGTTCCCACCATTCGTACAGATTGAGTGGAAGTTAGTCGTCATGAAAAGCTTTGCGTCACGTGTTTCCTCATCCTCTTTGATCCTCTGTTTTATATTGTCGCTCCCTCTGACACACTTCCTATACATTTCCAGCTGTCCCGTGTTGTTGCCTCCGCTGTCCACTTGACTGCTGTGTGTTCTGCATGTGTCCAGTTGCCGGGCATTTGCCAGTTTCTTTATCATTACTCAAATAGCCAACCAGGTTCTCTGTACTCCTGAGGTCTCTCTAAGACTTCTAAAAAATTCTCAACCATGTTTTGGCCTTCACTTTTTGAACACTACTGAAACTGTGAGGCTACATACTGGAACATTTCATTTATTTTTTTTGTGTTTAATGATGCAATGTTTACAACCATATCTGCACCTAGTTGGTAGAGTTTCATGACCTCAGAGTTCTCAGAGGAACCCACAGCTCTGAAAAAGATGAATGCAATCGCAATGACACAGCAGAGAACAAGACGTGTTTTTGAATCAGCCGACCCATTAGTTACTGTGATGTGAAGAACAGTCTCCAATCAGCAGTGTGCTTATCAGAGAATAATGCACAATCACCTTTTGTTGAATACATACTTAGATATTCTGTGAACTTTGACAGCCAAAGTTTTTTTTTCTTAATGAGCTGATTCATTTTGATGAATAACAGTCACATGGCTAGGCTGATGAACATTTTTTTCTGAAAATTGTTCTTGACTGAGGATGATACATTGGAAGGGAAAATAAAACTCGGAGGAGATGTTGACATCCACTACAGTGTCTCATTGGCCCCTGCGACCAGAGTCCTGCAAATGTCAGCTGGAAAATATTCAGTCTGAAAAGCTATGATAAGACTTTGTAAAGCTCTCACACATCCAGCCTGCCTCTCCTGACCACCGATCCTGACCTCTGACGTCAGCCTGATGGGCAGAACTGGTTTCTATCTCATGACAGAAGTTATTTGGTTTTCACAGTAAATGGGCTGTGGAAGTGTGCAGCAATTCTGAAGTGAGATCTGTGACGGGGACGAACTGCCAGCTGAACACTTAAGGTGAGAGTGGGTGCAGAGGCACTTCTGGAGAAACAGTTTCTATGGGCTGCACAAGTGGTTACCCATTGAGTAAGTGAGAACAATTGTGTTCTAATGCAAACAAAGACGGAGTGTTTAAGGAAATCTACCGAGCGTAAAGTGTCAGATCTTCCTCAAAGATTTTTTCCATGACACTTGAGTGGTTGGACAAATATCACATTTTAACGCGACGAACCAGACTCAAGCTAAATGTGTTTACAATTTTTTGTAGCAATTATCCATTTAACCCTCATTTTGAAATTCCAGAATACTGCAAGTTTTTGCATAGTGATATGCAGAAATTAGATGACGTGTGGTAAAAACACACAATAAAAATGAGGCAGCATATATTACCAAAAAGTCCCCTTTATTCTTATTATCAAGTGTGCTCATAATGCACTTTTCTTAATTACCAATCTACAACTGCTGCAGTAAAAACATAAGACCAAAGGGCCAGAAAAAGATTTTAAAAACAAGTTATGTGAATTATTTTTTTCCATGACTGCATAAGATGGAGTGTGAGGTTGGAAGATAAATTGACAGCAATAATGAGAACTTTGTATATGTCTGTGGTGTTGAAGAAGCTGAGCCAGAGGGTAAGACTTACTTAACCAGTCCAGGTATATTTGAAGAGTCACCGATCGTCACATTTCCAGTTTAGGCCTGGAATAATGTGACTGTTTATAAAAGTGACCCAAATGTTTCCTCCTTAAAGAGAGTAGAGCTACTTGCCTTTTATGACACGGCGGCTCTATTGCCTTTTGTGGTACAGAATGTTATTATGACAGGTTGGACAATGAGTAATAGATTACATTGGACTTTTTGTCACTGTACACAGCCAATGACAGCTGCCAAAGAATAGTATTATTTAATTAATTATTGTAGATGTATCCTAATGCTTCCTAGTTGCTGGGAGAAAAGTGTGAAGGCTAGGCTGATTGATTGAGTGATCTAAACTTTGAGCTCAAACCTTCCTCCTATTAGTACATAGCGATCGGCGAGCGTCGATTTGATTGTAATAACAGCACACATTGCAAAGTAATCTACAAAGAATGCAATTCTATGTACACACATATGGACTCTGAACGGATGTGGATGGAGCTTAACTGGTTGGCACAGGCATGTAGCAGCAATGTTAATGCGCTGCTGATGTCTGAACACAGCCTCATACAGGATAGGAAAATCTCCAAACTACATCTCTTGGAATGACTTGAGCCATGGTGACAATAGATAGAGGCTAGACATGTGTGCAGGATAATAATCAACATTCAATTCACTAAAGAATGTGTGCATTTAAAGGTTGAGAGGTAAAGCGCTTAGAAAGAGTCTGAAAGTCTTGAAAAAGTGATTGTTTGGAGCTGAGGCAATTTATTTGGTTTCCTAGTTATCATGTTCCTGGGTCTTAAATGCCTTGTGAAATTCTTTGGGGTTTCCAGGCAGTGCAGTCAGCATGAAGCAGAAACAAAGAAATTATCCCTTTTATAGCTAAGTGTTTTTGGCTGTTGACTGTGGTCCTCCCACTGAAACATGTACGTACACACACACACACACACACACACACACACACACACACCAAATGATCAAATTGTGCCCTCTTTGCTCCGTTGTTGTGCAGTTCAGTGTTGACAGGGTTCATTAGCAGGGAACAGAGGGCAGGGATTTCTTCAAAGGAGTCATTGCAGTGTGAGCCCTCAGACAAGCTCTAGACTGTCTAAAGTGCCCAGTCCAGTCTCAGCAGCTTAAGCATCTTATCTGGACCCCAATTAAAGGAGGCAAGCATTAAAAGGAGTTCTCCAACTTGAAGATGTAATCTAATTACTGCAGTCACCAGCCAGCATGCCAGGACGCAAAGCACAGTTACATACAAAAAACACTTGAGTGTGGATGGCTGTCCACACCAGCAGCCTTACTGGTGCTTACTGGTAAACTGCCGCCAGTCCTCAATTTCTTGTTTCATATGAAACACCCAACCTCAAGCTGTTGCATATAACAGGTCTGTACTAGCCATTGCTAAGATACCGAAAAGACTTGCAGGACACGGTGCAATGTCTCCTGTGGTCACGTCGTCACTGTGTAATTCAGTCATAAATAATCCAGTTCCTTGCTATTCCTTGAAATGTTCTGACTAGTTTCCCAGAATCTCATTGTCTCCAGTTAGGCATTTCCACTGGTGTAAATCTCAATGCTTCCTAACCCTCGGATAGCTTTGAATCATGAATGAAACTCACTCTCACACAGGGGACAAAACAGGCAGAGGTTTATGCAGTATGATTCAAATATGTGCATTACCACCCACAGTAGTGTAACACCTAAGAATGTTTGTCTGAGATATGTGCATATCATCATGCACATGAACAGAACTCTCTGAAAGCTGCAGGAGTGGCACAGCTGTCTGACCAGAACCAGTCAGAAGTCACCATGCTTTCACCAAAACACAAATATACAGGAGGAAGGCCTTGGTAGTGAAGTAATAGTACCATTACGTTGAAGGCATGTCTGTGAACCCATGTTGTAAACAGTTGACTGTGCAAACATTTTTCCACCTTTTTACATCCCATATTGTTTTCTGTGTCTATGAGTGCCTGTCTGCAGGCTTGAACTTGCAACACACATGGGGCTCTATAAATGGGAGCGTGCCTATGTTCCCACAGCCCTATGTTCCCACATTTCAACGATTTTTTCCAAAATTAGGCCCGAGGTTGCAACATTTCCTTGTTCAGAATTTTTTTATCTGATTTTTGGTAGCCAATTACACCCAGCCTATTATCCAGTAGCAATGGACTACAGATGGAATGTTGCTTTTCACTAAATCTGGTGCGCCCATCTATTTGTTTATTGCAAACATTTAATGTACACATTGTCCTTTTAAATAAACAAATTAAACTAAGTAGCACAGAGGCCTCACATTGATTACACACAGGACCTTATTTTGAAAATTTGGAAATGTGGGAAAATAGGGCTGTAGGAACATAAAGTCTAATTTTATGAAAAATCTTAGAAATGTGGGAACACAGGGCTGTGGGACCATTGGGCTGTGGGAGCAGAGGGCCAACCCCTGTAAACAACACAGAGATCCCCAGAACCAGTAAACACAGATGAACACCTGTAATATCGACTCCTAATATATAGTATATGCGTGGACACCCTGTATATTCAAAACATTCACACACATACAACTATATTATTTGACAATACAATACAATGAAGTGATGTTTCAGATATTGACACTTTGTGCTGAGCTTGAAAATAGAACCACACCCTAAACACTGGCCAGCTTCCTGCCCATACCCGCATTGAAAACGCTGAGACTGACAGAGGACAGCAGGTACGTCCAAACGGTCCAAACCTCAGTCTGTGATTAGAGATTTTGATGATTATAGTTTTCAGCTGGGTTACTGCAAGGCTTCATTGCAGCCACCTCACCACACTCCAGGGGTGTTGTCTTGAGAGCAGCCAGGATCTGTCTTGCACCGGAGTCCAGCAGAGAGCACAGATGCTGCTCACACATTAGCGAACAATATACAACATAGCTTGAGGTTAAAGTGATTCGATGTTGGCAAATGGACTGAATCATGCAGACAGGAAAAAGTCCTTCCCTCTCTTACTGGTCACCCAAACAATTCTTGTAAAACCTCAAGTAAGCTGGTCAAAGTGAGTTTGGTCCTTGCTTGAGCATGAACAGTCTTTTAATAAAAGGGCTGTTTTGAAACAAATTAGGAAAAAGAAATAGAAACTATTCATACTTGTTTAGCTTTATATACACCACAGAAAAAAAGAAAAGATACGAGACCACATCAGACAAGAAAACAATGCCTACAGCTTGTAATTATGTTTGAAATGTGGTAACTAGAATATAGAGATGTTTAATTATTTTCAAAGAAGACAAGAAAGAAAACAACCTTCAGGAGATATAAGTCTTTACTTTGCTTCACATGGTTCCACTTTACAGGCTTGAAGAGAAACAAACAAATTGCACCTCATTTGGTTGGGCTGGGTATTTTTAACTGCTTTTGGCTGGCAAAGCCGCAGCACAATCAATTGCATGCTCGAGAACAGCACTGACTCGGCAGAAAAAGCTATGCCATGTGTACAGCTTCTTACACACACACACAATCACACACACACACACACACACACACACACACACACACACACACACACACACACACACACACACACACTGTGTACAGTATCCAGTGGTTTTACATGAGAAAGTTGCAGCTTTGTCTGTTTGTGGCCTGGCTTGACTCTCCCTAACAAGACTGAGTCAGCGAGTTGCTGCAGCAGTAAACAGAGCGGCTGCACTGGATGGAGTCTTTGCATGGGAGGTCGTACTGACCACTAAATGCCGGAGAGACTTAATATGACGCATATCACTTTCTGCATAAATACATACAATAGAGGAAGACCCAGATACATCCCCAATAGACTCCTAAAAGCTCTTTAGGTATAGAAAGCAGCCTGATGAGGGAGAGAGCATGCACAATAATCGTGCAAGTACATGCATGATTATTGATACACCCAAGTGCATCAATAATCATGCACGTACATGCACGACTGATGTGCTATCATAGCTGGGACACCATCTCCGTTTCCTTCGAGTGCGTGTTTTGAAAGGCTTTGTTTTGCATGTAAACCTGTGTTGTTTTAAAGAACTACTCATTTAGGTAAAAACAATACTGGCTTTGCAGCTTAATGTTAAGGGTTGATGTAAGTGAAATCCATTGAACTGACCCCCTGTCAGTTAATATGGGTGATAATGATGTTATCTTTAGCTGTGGCATGCATACACTTTTTGAAGGGCAGGGGCCGAAAAATGTTTTAACAACATATCAGCACCAGATAATCAAAACTATTTTGTGAGATATAGTTCTGGCTCAATATAGATCAAAAAAGGGCCCAACATAAACGTCATTACAATAGTAATGTTTCATAGTATTTCTTGGCCCTAATAGTCTTCTGGAGTTTAATGTGTTTTGCCAACCAGGGGGGCTCTTTAGCATGCATTTTGCTTCCCAAGAGGGCACTTTGACTGAGTGGATAAAATGATAAAATATAAATGCCCATTTACCATTTTCCTGACAGCTGCTATCTACCTCTCCGCTGCACAAGGCGCACACCTTGCACCTGGTTCACCAGAGATTCAACCCCACCACACTTGCATGCGTGCTGTGTGAAGCGTGATCATGAACTGCGAAAGCTTAGAGCATTCAGCAATCTGAAACGAAAAGACGTTCAATTCACAAACAAAGTTGTGATACAGAGGCAGACGAGTTGATACAACGCTGGGTTGGCACGGAGAGCCCTCAGTTGCTAAGGCTAAGGCTAAGATGGAACGTAAAGTGAGTGGAGAGGTGTGGCCCAGGAGAGGCAGAGATGCCCCTTTGTATCTGTCCAAAATGCTGGAGCTGAAATGTGGTATCCAGTGGTAAAACACTGCATATCGTCAATTCATCTATGTGTCCAGTGAGGAGAGCTTGTGAGAGCTGCAGCTTCTGTGCTACGAAGATGTTTGTTCCATCAGAAACCGATCAGGCGTAGGCCATAAATCTGTCCCAGCACTGAGCCAAGCTAATCCTGTGTTATCAGAACAGTTTGGAGATGGCATTCCAAAGGTGCTGCTGCTGCAGTAAATTTTACACTTTCTTACACAATAAATGGATCAGTCATGCATACAGTCTCTTTCTCACTTGCTCGCTCTCGCTCTCTTCCTCCAATGTTCCCAGTTTGACCATTGTCACATATTCCACACTATATTCCTTTACGTTTCAGTTGAGTTTGAATGAGGTCTGATGATGGTTGAGAGGAAGGCAGAATCAAATTTGTTCTTTTCACATTGAGTAACAACTCCTCCACTTGTAAATGCTGAAGAGTGTTGTATAACCTTTTGCACTTACGTAGAACAGTACCTCAGTTTCACTGTACACTGGACAGTGACAACAATGATTCCATTCTGTTCTATTTTATTCTAAATACAACATAATTTGAGTTTGTCTCCATGGGAACCAGTAGTTTGGAGAAATAAAATTGTTGACAGATTCTTCTACTGTTGGACATTTAGTATTTTATTTATTTCCATCTTTTACAGTGTGCAGCCAAATGGTTATTTACAACTTTTAATTATCTTGTCAAACCTCCCGCCACTAATCATCGTCATCTGCTCCCGATTGCGAGAAATTTCTCTCATTTTAAACAGAGGTCACCAGTTTCTCTCAAATGTTTGTCACTGTCTAACGTGTCCTCTCTCTCCATACTCTGTGTGAGACAATAAAGCTCTCTGGTCTCAACTTCGCTAGGCTCTGCCGCTTTTTTCTTCATCAAAGAAAGATTTGTCCTTCACTCAGAACTTTGAAATTTGACCGCACTAAAAATTAATAAGTTAAAGTTAAGTGGTGCAAAGATCCTCGGGCGGGTGACCCAGTCCAACACTGGCCCGACTGGGTCCACTCCATCCTGCCCAGGAGATCCACATCATGTGCTTAACGTTGTTTAAATGTTAAAAGATCACTATGATTTGCAATTTGCAAATGGGTGGTTGAACCTTTGCACACACTGGCACATATGCTGCCTCTTTCTGCCCATATACTTCTCATTTAAAATAAAGAATAACACATCAAACACATTTATAGCAAGAGCTATGGAGAACACAGTAAACTCATAAACAGTCTGGCTCATCCTGCACTATTACACCACTGAGAGTCCATCCTGCTCTGGACCCCCTCCAGCAGAGTCAGTCTGAGGTCCCTGAGTGCATATTTCCTCTCTGGTAGGTGATTACGTCCACATTCAAATAGATCTTTACGCCCTCTTCCCTGCACATTTTTATTCCTTCTTGCTCATTAATCAGACTAAGAACAGGTCAGAGGTCAAGAACTTGTTGACCATGGAAAGCTTTCATTATCTTACTACATAAATAAGGTTGTCCTCCTTTTGTAGTAGAATATCAGTCTTTGTATCAACCCTATTTTCAAAGTAGTGATGAATATATAAACTTTTACTGATATTATATATGCATCGTGTAATACAGTGTTCATGTAGAACACTTGGCCTACACATTTGTCATCAAGTTATTAAGAATCATTTTTCTTTTTTCATTCCAAGGTTGTGATAATGAGCACTCTGCAGTGTGTGACATTGTTACTGGATTCTCATAAGCCTCTAACAACAATCTTAACATGATGATCGAGCAACACTACAACAGTGGGACACAACCCCAGATAATACCAATAAACAGAAGCTGCAGAATTTAATTCACTGTTTTCTTGAGAATATTTCCAAACTCGAGGCCACCAAACTAAACCATGAGGCCTGTTAAAAAAAATGAAATAAATAAAACAAAACTGTCCATACAGCTGAATTAGAAAGTGTTTTGGCATGAATAGAATGAAAGGATTATTATTATTAAGGAGTGTCAATGGAATGGGATGATAATCAGTGGAGGCATTTAGAAGGGTCCTGTCATCAGGCTAAAAGAATATCATCGCCATGTCACAGTGACACATAGACATGAACCAAGATGAACCCTCATCTAATTGACTGTCCCAGATACAAGTAGGCCAAGTGGGTTTGATGATGAATGAGGACCCACATGGCCTCCGTAAGAAGAACCCCCCAAGTCATGATCGTCATCTGGTCACAACAAGTAGTTGTAGAAGAGTCACTATGTCTGTCACTTTTATGTTTGAAAATCAAATACTGTTTGACTCCACTACATTTTTAAGAAGCCCGTCATTACTCCTTACATTTGCCTTGAAGCCAGCAGAAAATGTAATCAATATATTTGTGTTTCTATATAAACTGAAGCTTTTTCAAGCCAAGTGTTCTTCAAAGCAGGTGTGCCATTAAATTAACTCAAGTCACTTCTGCTGTGTTTATTTACCCAGTACCAGGAACAACAATCACTTTTTCAAAATGAGTACACTGTAAAATATGAGCTTGTCTTACTGTTAGTTTGTCTACCTTTGTAAAACCCCAATGCTGACAGGTTTGAATGTGAAATAGTTCACTTAGAAGTGATTAAGGTACCATAGAGTAAATACTGAGCAAGGCCTTCAGATGGCTCGCCAATACTCTGAAGGTCTGTGTTATACACGCAAACACAACACAAGCATTGTTCAAAGCTTCCTTACGGCCCTGATTGTTCTCAACACACGGAGGGTCTTTAGGTCAGAGGATAGAACTAATGTTGATCCTTTTCTCAGTGTTTTTCCCCTGAAAATAAACAGGTCGTACGTTTCATTGTTAAAAGTCTGAATTGCACAGTAATTAGGTTTTACTGAATTAAATTGAAAACTAAATTTAGAATGATAATTGATGCATTCATTTTTTAGTCTAGCCGGAGTTCCATGGCAGTGGAAACCGCTAATAAAACTTGTCAAATGTCAGTTTACAGGATACAAACCCTGTGAGTGGGAGTGGCTGGTAGGAACACCATTTTTAGGTTGTATAAATCACACCCTTAACCCTCACACATGCAGGCACGCACACACACACTGCCAGGCCTTGTATTTTTTCCCCCCCTGAAGTACTAAACAAGCAATTAGTTGTGACTCAAAAACTTTATGATGAGAAAAAGCTGTTGTAAAAAACCATTGGTCACTTTAATTTCACTCTGACTCACAAGACAAATCTTTTAATCACTTCTCCATCTTTTGTTTTAGCCAAACCGAGCAGGCAGCATATGCAAAAACAATACTTGTCACAAGTCAGATGACAGTTCCTCATATGGGCTCAGCAGGGCTAGAGCCAGAGCGTCACCCCACCCCACACTCTGGCTGACTGCAACTGAGACCTGCAGAGATTCTTCCTGAACATGATGTAACGCTTTCCAAAATAATACAAATTAAGTTTTCACCACACTGTGAGGTAGAACGTTGTGCGAGAGGAATGCCGAATTGTTGTGTTAAATCTACTGTTCAGCTGTGGTCAATTTTAAACCGAGACAGTCTAAGAAATCCTGCCATCGTCCGATTTATACATTTTTTCACTGTAATGCTGCTCAAACCTTTTTGGTCTTTATTCAGACATTGTGCTGCTGCTTCTTCTACAGAGACCCACACAAACACATACACACTCTTGTGTGCACACAGCCTCACAAAATAAACATTACAATAAATTATATCCCCACAGGACATTGACAGGAAATAGATGTATAACCACCACTTCATATCTGTGTTTACAGAGATGTGACTTCCAGACGTTCACATTCATATATCCGTCACTGGCTGTGACTGTAATATTTTCACAGCGTAACTGTAACTGTGAGACGTGGATTAACAGTAGGTGCTGCAACACCTCAGCACAAAGACACAAAACACAGAGCAACTATTGTTTTTCTAAATCTTTATATTGAGCTATTCAGGGTCTGGAGGGTGAAATTAGTACTGGAGGTCAAAATTGGAGATTCTGATTGAGATGGAGCTCTGCATTTATGTATGTGACAGGTGAGACTGGATTCTGTTCACTGATGGTGTCGATGCAGGATTTGTGTTATGTTAGAAGGAGGAATGGCAAGAATTCCTCTGTCTCTGACTTCCTGTCCTCCGCCTGGTTACTGCCCCTCTGCTTTATAATCATTTTGAATGACTGGACAATCTTTGTGCTTGTATTTGTAACACAAACAGCTGCTTTGTGCCACTATTGGCAAGCATGAAGATACTGACCATCCTCCACCAATCATAGAACAATAAATATGATGACATGTTAAAGTTGGGAATTTATTGTTATTGTAATAATTATTATTATTGTTGGGGTTCATAAAGTCTGATATCAGCTACATTCGCTGTTGCCAGATGGAATGTAATATCAGTGCCCACCAAGAAGCTCAAATATCGGCCATTCCTGCATTTCGATTATTTGTCAGTGACTATCTTGTCCTCCAGCGTTGCCCTTTTTCTTACCATTTCCTCAGGATGAAACAGCTGTGTGCTTTTCTCTCCTCCATCAGCCTGATGTTCCTGCTCAGCTCTGCCAAGAATTTCGGCATACGGGGCGGCATGGCTCGAAAGTTACGTACGGCCACGCGTCGTACATGCTTAATACTTGGTTGCCCTAATTACGCCACCATGACATCATGGGAGTTTTCAGACATGATAATCAATCAATCAATCAACTTTATTTCAATAGCACATTTTAAAAAAACACAGGGGTAGCCAAAGTGCTGTACATTGAGACATGACAATAACTGAGTTAAAAGCATAAACAAATAAACAAACAAACAAAGAAAGCTTATGGTGAGCTGTTAGGCTGTTTATACTGCCTTGCTTAGTGCTCAGAAAACCGCCCTCACTCTGACGCAGCTGGCTTCATGTGGCACAGCGCTGCTGCTTTGATCTTTGGTGAGCAGCTCTCTGTTGGTCAGATCTCACAGGGCCCCGTTCTGTTTACACAGCTTTCTTCAGAAGAGCCCAGGCAGTGGTCACTGTGATGAAAAAAATTCACCCTACAAATATGACTCTTAAATAATGCAGTAGGTATCTGTGGTATCCAGTCCTGTATAAAACTGTCATCAGCTTGCTAGACTGATGTTCTTGTCTTTTCAGTCTTGAATCTTATTTGATCACCTAAACTGAGATGTAAGGAGCCTGAAGGTGATTGTTACATTCCTATCTAAAGCATGCTCTGCAGGACAGCTGTGCCTGCTGGTAAGTTCACCACGACAATCGTGGCTTCAATTCATCCTCTTATATCATTCCACCGCTCAGAGAAACCCGCAGAGGAACACAGATAAGAAACTCTGGCATCAGTAAACTCCTCAAACCAGTGATCTCCACTTATGTATCTCTAACATTTCTTTCATTAAAGTGTGGAGGACATAAGAATTTAAACATGCAGACCTTACAATGTTAACATTTATTTATTCCTCACTGACCTCCAACAGCTGATGCTCTCTGGGAATGTGGACTTACTGGTCTACACACACACACACACACACACACACAAAAAAACACAGCTGGACAAACAGTCGACAATGCTACTCTCAGAAAAGGTTGAAACTATGATGACTGAAAATGTATGCAATTTTTCAGAGGGACTCTTGCTCTGTTATCAGGCTGTAGGTGGTCACACTATGAGGCAAAAAATTACACAACAGATGACGTATGGTTCTTGTAATTTTTATGACAATATTAAATAATTGCTGGTATAAATCATTGTATCTCAGGCTGCCAAAAATGATTTTAGAGGATTAGCGCAACACACATTAAAACGGTCTTTATCGGTTTGGTTTGTGTTTCTCTGGAATGGATTATTGTTTTTCTTTCTTTTGTGTGTGCGTGTGTGTTATTAGAATTAGCAAAAGCAAAGGAGAGGCAGTGTGTATCTCTAGATAAACAAACGTATCCATGGAAAACATTTCATAATCTGTGTTACAGCCTCAATTAGATTATTATTATTATGCTCAATTATTTAACTCTGCATTGGTCATTATAGATGTCCAATAAAAGTTCTCGCTGAGTGTATTCCATTGTGTTGATGTAAAATGTGTCTTTGATTTGTTACAATGTTGTTGCATAGGACAACTGCTATCAGAAAAAAGGGAAATAAACGTTTATCTTTTTCAGTGAAGCAACATTGCAGAAAACACAATCAATGTTGAATTTCTTTTTTCAACAATCATTCAACAACATTTCAGGTATTTGACTTGATACTCAAGGCACATGACTGACAGGAACACCCAGGAATGACAGGACCTCCCAAAACTGTTAAAGATTAGTAATTAAATGAATGAATAAATAAATAAATAAATGAATAAGAAAATAGCTACTACATCTTATTAAGACGATCTAATAAATTATTCATTTAAATATACTGTATTGAAACAAATTGTCCCTCTGTCTTTACATTTGGAACCAGCGTAATCCATATTGAGTTGAGCCTCTATCTCAATTACCACAAACTGTTGTTTCAGGCCTCGTACCTGATTTTTTTTAATCAAATCAAATCAACATTTCTGATGGTTGTCTAGATGTTGGATCCTGCAGGCAACTATGGCCTTTTGCAGTCATATTTCACATGAAAAGCTAAATCCTTATAGAAGCAGAATGTCAGCATATCAAAGTCCACTTTCTGGAGAATTGAGCTTTTCCTATACCATCCTGGTATAGTGGCTGAAGCACACACCTCAAAGAGTGCGTGTGAAGGAAAACATCAGTGTTAGTGCAGGCAGCTCACTGTTGTTGCAGACCAGGTGAACATGGAGTATGACGGCAGCTCACAAAAATATCTGACAGCAGCAGATTATTTTGCCATGTGTTTGGAGAGAGCAACTCCTATTATTGTAGTAATCTGATGTTTGGGGGGTTCAGGACTTCTGAAGAGGGGTCCAAACCTTGGTGTTTCTGTGACTGCTGAGGATGAGGGTGGGGAGAAATCAGCCTCCTCACAAATGTCTCTCCTCAGCTCATAAACATGGTTTGGGTATCTGGTCTGTTGCTTCTCCTTGCACATACGCTCAAATTAGGATTTTGGTGTAGTTTCTCAGAATGTTCTCCTTCAGATTAATTTTGGAGTTTTTATTTGCAAAGGTGAAAACTATGAGGTTAAAGAATTTGCTTGACTTGAGAGATGGATATTTTATACCATGATGTTGTTTCCTTGGTTTAAGTTTAGCTTTTGTTCGTCCAGGTCTGATTCTTCTGGGTCTCGAAAGTGTGTTTGCATAAAAGGTCAATTCTTAAGCTCTGTGTCCAGTCCAGCGATCTTTATGGTTGGTTAGAGGAACCTCCAACTGATCTGGCGAGGCTCATGTTGACATCTTTATTCCTTGGTGGGAAAAAAAAGTTGCCTTTGGTTGAAGATTTGGTGGATATGTTTATTCCAAATGGGAGGGGAATAGTCAGGTCTCACAGTCTGTCCTCTTTGATTCTGGTTGTGTTAAATCCCAAGGAATGTAGAGTTAAACATGAGGAAAGGCGAAACTCACTACAGGATTCTTGTGGTTTCATTGCCATCACTATTTGGAAACCCAATCAAGGAAGCAGCTCCAAAGGTTCTTAATGAATTAAATAAGACCACTTTATTTGCCCCACTCCGATTCTGGCTACTACTTCAGAGGTTCTCCATGAAACTTTTGCAGTGCACCATATTTGACCTTTTTCTTATTTTTTTTTCTTTTGCTTGTTAACATGTATTCTTAGAAAGTGATGACCATTGTATTTTAAAGAATAGCAATTATAACATTTTCTATTCAGAATATCTTTATAACAGAATACCCCTAAATTCACATAATCACAACTAATGTCATGTAAACATTGCTTGGGAGTGTAATAATATCCTGCACAAAGATTAAAATGTTTCAAATGAAATAACGATTCTCAGCGTGGGTGGTCTAGGCAAAAGATCTAATTTGTATGTCAAATCATATGTTGAATTGTGTGTGGTCACACAAATTGCATCATGTGTTAAACAGAAAAGTACCACGGTCATTTTAAAGACTGGGACCAGGCTGGGTTTTGTTTGGTGGACAGGAACAAAACAAGCAAGAAACACGAGCAAAAGGAGGTCAGAAACAATAGTTTTCTTTTTTCTTGGACTGATTAGTGTACATTGAGTAAGACAGGTGCATGGGAGTCCCATTCACAGTTTTCTTCTCACCATTTATGGGTCACCAACTCTGCCTCCATTACGTCAGATTAAAAAAAAGCTTAAAGAAAGCTCCTTTTGCTGGGCCTTTAGGCAACAACAATCATCTCATCTCATCATCCTGTTTATGTCCTCTTCCTCTTTAATGAGATAGTTCACCCAAAATGTAATATTCATACTCACTACTGTGCCAATGGATGGGATGGAAACATTGTACGGTCCTAAAGGAGATGAGGAGTTTCCAAGGTAAAGAGCAGTGCAGCCAGAATCAATTGGCAGCCAAGTTTGGTTCCCTTTCAGAGGATGACAGGACGAATTGTGGGAAACACCAATTTATGACAACTGGCTGATTTTGATGATGCTATGATAATGACAAATCATAAAGTAAAACTCTCAGAGTAATGTGAAGTATTATTAGTCTTGTCCCAAATGTTTTCAAATCAGTTCTAGATTTAATGTGAAAAGTAGAACCTCAATGCGTGTTATTGTACTCACTGCACGCAGAAGATGATAGTAATTATCTCAATGGCTTAAGCGCCACTTATGGCTGAAGAATAGACATTTGGCCATGACATGAGAGAAAGAGGATTCTAAATGAGAAATATGATTATTTACAGTGTGATCCATTCAGCCAGCGCAGCACTAAATTAGGGTTTGATGTCTGCCCTGAGCGCTGCGCACCAAGATAATTACGGTTCTCGGGCTGGATGATGATTCAGCACATGGCTGATTACACTGTCTCAAACTGAGGAGCAAAGACAGAGCAGAAAGGAAAGCTAGGACACACAAGTACAATCACATCCACTTTGTGTGTGTATGCCCCAAGATGCAAGCATGTCTCCATGTGTGCATGTGTGTGTGTTGACATTCTTTGCCTGGTTACACTCAGCACTCCGGTGCCTTGCTTATGAGAACAGCAAATGCCGTCATGGGTTGCTTCTTCATGTAATTGTACCCCAAACTCCCCCGCGCGCACACACACACACACACAAACACACAAATGATCAGCCTTGCCCTCTCTGCTCTGTTGTTGCGGAGTTCAGTGTAGACAGGCTTCATTAACAGGGAACAGAGAGCAGAGGAAACCACACTGAGGACAGATGTTTCCAACCATCACTGGTTGTAATTTGGACTTTTAAACTAAATGGGGGGGACCTATTGTCTGAGAGGCATATCAACTCAGGAAATCCATAAAAATCCACAGTCCAACAATTGCTGCTCTAATAAAACATGTTGCTACAAATAAATCAGCATCTGCAGGGTCTCTCAGTGACAGAAACCTTGAGTCGTAATGTGTTTTTTTAATTTTTTTATTATTATTGCCAAACAATGGCAGCTATATAGAGAAAAACCCTCTTGCGGGATGTGTCATCTGAAGTTCTTTAGTCAGGAGTAGCAGATTATTCCTATTGGCTGTCCTCACAGCTTCCTGACACTTAAAATACTCTAAAGAATGCAGAGTCTTGTTGAGGCAATGCCAGCTCTGCCTGCCGCTTCGTCCTTCTAACTTTCATTTTGTCTTCTACTTGACCCTGCTGGATTCGCTCTTCTCTATCACGATATGATTTTTTCTTTAGTTTTTTTGTGTCTTTATTTTTCTCTTAGTTTTCTGGAATAAATGACAGCAGTTAATCTGCAAAAGATCAGGAGTTCTTGGGCAAGGACGACTTTGATGACAGAGCCCTTTCAAGATATGCAATGCAAGATCTTAGACTTGTCACATTTTTTTTTACTGTTCGTAGAAGAGGAAATGTTAACAGAGAAAATGGATGAACATGGCTTCTCACCAGGAAGAAGGGAGACTTTCCATTTTGTCAAAAGAGGAGCATCTGATCATTGACATTTTATACTGAAAAACAGTCTTAGGCTTAAAGGAGAAGTGCTGTTTTTTGGTTTGTTTGTTTTTTTACAGTTTTGACCTTATTTCTGCCATAAAATATATAATACAACTGGTCATTTTTTTGCAACAAATTGGAAAAAACGTAAACACCAACCATGAAGTTTTAGCAGAATCTAAAGCAGCTGATTGTCGCATAACTAATGAGCCGTACCGTGGCTCCGCACAGCACCTAAGATGACAACTTCCAGTTCAGAGGTAAGTAGGTCAAGCTAAAGAAGCCGGATAACGATTACAGGCAACCCCCGACTCAAAAGGGGAACAGCACTAGCAAATCATGACAAAATACTGGTGAAATGAATGAGTTTTGCAACAGATAATGCGGCATTAGAGGCTGCGCTTGGTGCCTTGCTCACACCCATTATATGGATATACACAGTTCTCGCTGGATCTAAATATCTTCAGAAGGACTTCTAGTGACACGAAAGTTACATGGGTCAGTAAATGATGGTATTTCATGCCAGAAATAAGATGAAAACTGTAAAAAAACAAACAAAAAAAAAACAAAACGCACTTCTCCTTTAATAAAATAAATCTGCAGGAGGATAATTTTTCAACGCTGGCTTCAAAAGTCTGAGATAGATTGTGTCTATGTCTAAGATATATGGAACATTTGCATCTGTCATTATTTGGTTATATGGAAATAAAATTGAACTGAAGTGAAATCAAGGCGGGGAAACGCAGCATTGTACCTCAGAACTAATTTCCTTCGTCCAACATATTGTCATCCTTGTTTGTAATATCCTGAGCATGCAGTTGGACTGCTTTGCAGAAGAATGTCAACTTTCAAACCAAAACTAATCAGTCTTGAAAACCATTGTGCTGATGCGTTAATGCTACAACCGATGTCTGGTTGTGATATGAAAAGAGTTGCTAAATATTTATTTTCATGGTTACAATAAAAACAACATCTCATGATATGGCCACAAAATGTACACTGCTTAAGATTGCTGTCAGACGAAAATAGAATGCTTATCTAAGTCTAAAATCACAGATGAAAACCTGTTAACATTTGAATTAACAGGAACTAGCATCTTTTTAAACAGCCTTTTGAGACACACCCAGTTGGTGAACATTGTGTTTTCCATTGGAACTAAAGTAGCCTGTCATGTTTTCCAGGAACATCAGAGGAGTGAGGACTTTTTCTGGCTCCCCTCCAGACAGTAACACAGGAGCTGCTCCTCCGACCTCCTGTGTAACATTCCTGAAGGACATCCTGAAGACGAACAATGGCAGAGAACAAAACTGGTCAGCGGTTCCCAAGCTCCTGTTCAACACTAAACTCAAGACAGGCATTATACCAGGATGGAGATGACACTGTGCTAAAACTGGACTGTTTTAAAAATGGATATTTGACCTCCTTCGCCAACAAGAAAATTCACATCCACACCAGTTTGTTTACAAAAAAATATCAGTTCACACATAAACGCAATTAAAACGCTGCTCACTGAGTGCCACAGCAGCAGGCAACGCTAATCAGAAGGAAGTGGATGTTTTTAGTGAAAGGATGGCATCCCGAGGAAGGGGACCACCGTATCTATGCAGTGACAATGAGGTACAATTATTACTCATGAACTCATGAACCTCACGAGCGAAGCAATGCTGCGCATGCGTGAAGGATGTGGCAACACTAAACTCTTTAAAAGTCTACAGCACAGAGGGTATTTTTGGAAATTATCCGTTTCTAAGGACTGAAAACACTTGTGGTTGATGGTCACAGACGCATAGAACAGTCTCTGATTTTTTGCGTTTTTTGTGTACGTGTGATCAAGGCATGAGAGTGACTTCTAGTTCCAGCTTCAAACAGCTGTGCTCTGACACAATAAAATTCCAAGCCCACATCAGTTGAGGGTTTCCACTGAAGAAGTGATCAAAGACATACACAGTGAAACTCTCACTCTCAGTTTTACTATTTTTCTAACAGTGACAAAAGTGCTAAAAGACCTCATGTGCAGTTGCGATCCCCTTTCTGTGACAGTACAATTATACAGGAAACGCAGACCACATCCACACACACTCCGTGATCCTGTCTATTAGTCAGTGTCACAATCAGGACACTCAGCTAGATGGGCAGAGAGTTGTGGTTCGTGTTTGTGTGTGTTTGCGTGCATACGTGGGACCACACGGCTCCTCCTGCAATACCCAGAAACATTTTCAAAACTTGATTAGGGATGTCTGCACACCATAGTTCACTGCTGAGGCAAGCCCACAGCCCAGCAATCAGCATCTGCATCCGTTTTTTATTCGCACAGGAATGCAAGCACTGTGGCTCTCTTAATAGTTGTATCTGTCTGGAAGTCAGTCAAATTGGTCTCCATTTTGGTTGAGACTCAGCACCAATGCATTAGAGAGAATGGTGCAAACTGATTTGGCCAGTCAGCAGAAATTCGTCTGTGCCTTTTAATTTTATGTTGAATGCTCTAAACCTGTGGCTGATTGAGTAATCGACGCACGTCACCACTTTCTAACCATAATTTGTGGCACCCACAATGGAACGGAATCATCCATTCACAGGCACAATCGAAGTGAATCATGGAACTGCGGCGCCGACCGACATTAAAAAGAATCAGAACTTTAGTGATCAGGAAATGAGACATCATCAAGCAGAGAGATAATACAGGGCAGCAAATCTACACCACTCAAAAAATACTTTGTGGTGGCTTTGGACTGGACAACAAACTGACTATTGAACAAAGTTATTTGTTTAAGATCTTCCCTCATTCTGTGCTAAAATGTATCCAAAGAAAGAAATAACTGTTCGACAAATTAGGAAAAATAAATTAAATGTGGACTCTTCAGTATCAAATCTAAATCAAATTAGTCGGTGTCAGTGAATGAGCTCATTTCTGAGAATCACAGACTTATTATGTTATTATTATTGGACTTGTTATTGAAACAATCATTGACCTTACCTTTTTAATTCAACCTATTCCAAAATTATTAATAAAGCTATTCTGGTAAAGCTATAGTGGATGGTATTCACTATTCCTGTTGACACTGAGGTCCTAACACACTAAACCTACTATAAACCTGCTCTTAACCTGGCTTTGACTTATGGAATTGGACTTACGGACAAGCAGAATCTGCTGGTGTGATCCAATCATTAATACTAACTTTGTTTCTAATTCTTTTCCTCACTTTTTAATCTGACAATGCTACAGCCAGAAACTGTTGCATTTGGCATTTGATTCACAAGACAATATAAGTCCATCCTAAATTGGTTATTGACTCCACTGCACTTTTAACAATGAAAATAATGAAACATCAGAGAGTAGCTGGATGGTATAGTCAAACCCACACACTAAAGAAAACAACTGCTACTGTTATTCAGCCATTCAGAGACATGGTCAGTGTGTCAGTATCAAATGGCTACTTACCTCAGTACGCACATCAGATAGTAAAACAACATAGGGGTACAATAAAAATACTATAGAAGAAATAAAAACTCAGTGAAAATACCATCAAAATAGAAACAGACAGCAAAGACCCCAAGTCGTGTCAGTTTTTGGCTTGGTTCTGTGCATCCCAGAAACCCATTTTCAAATAATACAGCTCGACTGGGTGATTTTGCCCAAGCCACTGGCAAAGCAGTTGTGAACCTCAGTGTAATCTTTGAACCTTTGTGTAATCACTTCATCCGTTCAAGCTTTGCTAAAAGCTGGTCATTCTACTGCCAAATGATCTAGTAAAGTTAGGTCATGCTGTTGTCCATTCCAAGCTGGATTGTAGCAGTGTTCTGCTTTAAGGCTGCACCCTTCCATTTGGTCCAACACAACGCTGCTCGCACTCTGACCAGAACTAAGAGAAGGGCACTTCTCTCCCATGGTGGAATTTCTCCATTAGCTTTCGATGAAACCAGTTACAGAACTTAAAGTTTTGCCCATGACCTACAAAGCACTTCATGGTCAGGCCCCATCGTATTTGAAAGAGCTCCTGACCTTGCTGTCCATCCTGAATGTTGCAGTCACAGAGTTCAGGGTTTCTTGTGGTTCCTAAAATTGCCTGCAATTAATGATATTCCAATAGATAGCTAAGGTTTAGATTGCCTGGGGTCTTCCCATGATGCTCTTCTCCTCCTCTGCACAGTGGCCACCCATCACTAATATTATTAATGTTCATTGTCCCTCTTGCAGATTGTGCTTCCTCCCCTCCTCACACTCTCCTTTTATTCTCTGCAGTGCTAAACTGTAAAAATAATTGATTTACTGCTGTATCACTTTTTTGTATTAATGATAATAATAATGGGTAACCCGTATTCCCACCTGACTATTTTCAAAAGATGTCCTACCTCTGATGTTCGCAGATATTTCGAAAAATCCATCTTTCCTATTTTTGGTGTTAAACCCCTGTTGATGGTCTCTCCCTCACAGAGTAGATCTGGATTTAATGGACTCTCCCTTTTATTTATTTTACTTAACACATCTGCTAAAACACGCACGTTCAACAAAGATCAGATGCTGTTTATTGATGAAGAGAGTCTGTCCATTATCTCACGCCCAGCAGCTTTCAAAGGGGCCTCTGACATGACAATAACAACAGTAAGGTGACTCCTTTCATTTGGACTGAAATAACAGCGTGAACGGTGCTCCATGCTGCTGCATCTGCTGAGCCAGCAGGTGCTGAGATGTGGAGGAGAGAAACAGAAAAAAAATAAAAAATACCCATCATGATTTCATGAATGTATATATTCCTGTGATGAACGTAGACTGGATTTTAACAGCATGATGTGGAATACAAGGACCATTTGGAACACAAAATGAGATATGGACACGGCTGTGCCTGGAAATAAAGTATTTTCATTTTGTCACCAGCCACTGACTCATGGGTGATGCTATTTGACGTCTTCATTGACGGTGCTGAGAGAAAGTGTTTTGGGTTGTGTGTGTTCTTGTTATTTCCATCCGGTTACCAGCTGTGACATGTGACGTTGTCACAACGTCACAAACCACGCCGGTCTTCCTGTCAGGCATGTGCTTTGTTTGTGGTATCCCAGCAAAAGTATTTACAGTTTTTTGTGAAGCAAATGTAGTCACTCCAGCAGGATGGGACAACAGTGCAGCCCATCGAGTCACATAGTGGGACTTCCGCTAAAGAAAATCCTGGAACTCTCGAAAACCTGCCCACAAAATAGCTATAGTCATATAGTCAGACTGTCTCATCTGCTGCGGGACAGAAAACAATACCGGGAAGCAAGATAAATTAGCAGAGGAGAGGCAGGAAGGATAAGAGTTAATTTTCTTCCTCTCTGGTCATCGGCTCAATGACCTTCTGGGAAGAGAGAATGTGTTTTCAGAGTGGGGACTCCCACGTCTCTGCCCAAACTTCATCAAACACAGTGAAAAGGCCACAGAATATCCCACTGACCAGGGACCAGTTACGAAATGACTCCTCAGGTGGGAGAGCAGTTCCCACCGATATTAACACTACTAACGTTTCACTTGATGTGAGTATTGTTCAGCTCCACCATACTGTGTGGGAGCTGGTGTTTTACTTTAATATCCTGTGTCCTCTGCTGTCTATCGTGGCATGGTTCCAGAGTTCCCGTCCTCTCATACAATGACCAGTGGGCTGGCCAGTGGAAAAGCTAACAGAGAAGCAGAGACAGACTGACCAGCCTGATCTCTGTTTTCCTACAAAATCTTCCTGTTCATGCCTCTCCTCTCTCTTTTGTCAGACTGTTTACTCTACTGTGCCATTTCCTAAACCCAGCCCCTCGACATGTTACTTTTGACTGATTTGTTTTGGTATGATAAATTGAACATCACAACCAACATTGGTCTCTGACAAAATCTCAACCAAACTTGCACATAAAGAGAAAGGAGTAACCAGGAGCACTAAAGGTGTGCCTCAATCCACCAGGGCTCCGGGGACAGGAGCAGGGGAATCCGGGCACTGGAGGTGGATTTGAAAAATAAAATAATTCTAAAATAAATCAGCTTGTGCCTTTGTGTTGGGAACCCTTCCAAAAAAGCAGTCATAATTACAATTGTCACAGCTAGAGTAGAGAATGCTATAGTCGTTTCTCCTTTGGCCTCGAGAGACAAGAATGAGACACATTTTTTATTCTGTGGTGTCTAGGGGCTTTAAACTATCACAAGAGCATGTTAAAACAGGATGGCCAAAAAAAGATATTTAAAAACATTTAGTCAGATTATAGATATATTGAGGCAATTACATAATGAATATGTCTTTTATGAGGAAACCAAGTTTGGCAAAGTCAACAAAGAGAACAAAGATCATCAGTCCCCAAAAACAATAAATAAAAGACCCAAATGACAGACCATTGAAATGACTGCAAAAAAAGATGAGATATCCAAATGCTACTTGGGAGAAGGGTCAGTGTAGGCTTTCAGGCCATGACAGTCTCTTTTGTCATTTCTCTCTGACCCCAGAGAACTCAAGGAGATTGTTGTGAACGTTCAGACCGCATCCACACAGCGTGCTCCTCCAACCATCAACCGGTGCTGCTGTGGAGAGCAGCACCAAGATCCTGAGCATGCACAAGTCAGAGAACCTCTCCTGGGACATCAGCACTGCGTCACTGAATTTGAGAGCCAGAGCTACCCCCCCACCTCCACCCCTCCCAAGCCATGTGCTCCTTCGAACAAAGGCTCTGGCAAGAGCATCCTGTCCAGCTGCATCACTGCGTGGTGCGGACCCTGCACTGACTGAGTCGTGCCACAGGACCCTCCGGAGTGACGTCAGCTGATAAGACATTTATGACACCTGCCGCTTCACCCACAAAGCCCTACAAATTGTTGGTGACCCGGCCCAACTGTCTCACCACCTCTTGATTCTTTTGCTGTCATGGAGGAGGCTGTTAAGGCTCTGTGCCACGGCCAGCAGACCGAAGAACTGCTTCACACTCCAGGCTGTCAGGAAGCTGGACTCTCCTCCTCCTCGCTCCCCCAACACTGTGAACTCTGAACCTTTCTATCCCTGGGAACTGCCCCCTCCTCTGGCCTGGAACACACGCACAAACACATATACCATTCATGTCATTTTGGACAACTTTGCTTTCTATAATTCTATCTGCTTCATTTAGTTTGCTGCATCCATTCCTCACTCTGTTTGTGCCTTCTTTGTGTGTGTTTGTGTTTTTTTTACACACTGCACACTGTGGGTTTGTGAGATTTGCAGTATGGATCGTTTATCATTTGCATATGGCAGAATCAACTTTGTGTTTTGCAATACAATATGCCTCTTTTTGTTTAAGGCATTGAGTATCACATTGAGCAGCTCTGTTCTCTTCATTTTAATGTTGTGAACACAACCTTATGATTATGGTCAAGGAGAATGTATTCTTCCTCTAGGAAAAGAGCATTATTGATGTATGCATTCATCTGGACTTTGACCAAGAAACTGCAGAAATGTCTTTATGTTATACAAGATGCAGTCTCTGATTTTTTTTATCTTGAGCTTGATCACAATGATAATGTTACAAAAATCCTCAACATAATTTGTCAAATCCATTTAAAAAAGCATTACTTAGAATGTTTCTAAGTATTTCTTCAAATGACATTTAAACAACATCCTATTCATTACATTTATTCTCATTTGTTGAATCATTTGTCTCTCATTATTTAGATCTTCACTCATATCCTGCTTGCCTCACACCTTTCTGGTTGTTGGAGGCGTATTTTGACTGAGTGCAGAAGAATTTGCTGATGGCTTGTTGCTCCAGAGCTTCACCGTAATAACACCCACATTCCTTTTGGCTACTGACCAGCAAGGAATGGAATGCAATTAGCACCTATTAGACAAAGAGGCTGGAGGAGGCTTGTCAAGCACGCTGGCATATCCAAGCTACCAGCTCAGACCCAACCTGGACTTGCATACTCAAACACACCCAGGCTGGCAAATGTGTTGGTTTAGTTACTTGGTTAAGGCACTTCCTTCAGTCTTTATTTTAGCCACAGATTCATTATTTTGACATTTTTCAGTCATCTGGGGGACATTTGCTGATTCTACAGAAGAAAACCAAACATTTTACACAATTCACAAAATGCCATAATATAAACACTTTGACATCTAATACAACAGCATTGAGTCCAATATTATAAAGGTGACATAATGGTGCATTAATTACACATAAATCATAAAGGAATTGCCATGTCAGCACTCTACTCAGAAATGCTCAAATTCTAAAGAACACCCAACCAGTTCAAAGGGTTAAACGTTGTTCCCGTTTTGAGGCCATTCCAGTGGTGTTCTCTTACAGTGACAAAGGCAGCCTACCTCCCACCCACCCCTTCCAATTAATGTGCCCTTAGTCACATGACATGGTAAGTGTCATTAAAATTTCTGCAAACCGACCAAACTAACCAAGTTTTCATGCTAAAATGTAATGATTTACATGATGGTGACCTGCTTTTTCCTATTCTTAGACGAAGCAAATCGCCACTAATTGACTCTATGTGCCCAGAACATAGGAAATACACACAAAACAAGCAGTGAGTCAAACTGGCATCAATTAACGTAGCTCAATGACATTAAATTATAACTTTAATTGGTGTCATTTGATGGGTTGATTTGTTCCGGATTTATTCTCAAACCACAGTAAAGATGTTGTGTGGGATTTATTAGCATCATGCTGAGCCTGCCCATGTCCCCGACTTGCATATTTACCCATTCACTGAAAAGAACAAATGTTCAAAATATTCAAATGTTAAAAAGAAATGATTACTATCATTGAAGATAAATAACAAATATTCCCATCACAATAAAAATTACAGCTGTTTGAAATGACTGTTTAGGATTTATCTCTATTTCAGCAGTAAAGGCAGCTGTTCAAGATCACTTCATCCCTTTGCCGTGCAGTGAGAACGTTTACTGATTTTTACAGAACGTTATTGAAAACCCGTCCCAGAACCATGCTGGAGTCATTTGTTTTGAAAAATAACAAGGTCAAATGGTTCTTTATCAGATATATACAAATATACTGTTTTAAAGTTAAAGTGTTCAAACTAAGAGCAGTAGAGGATGAGATTACCTCAAATATGGCCATAAATTCTGAGGTGAAGTCAAGTCTTGTCCAGTTGAACTAATCCTCACAGGATTAGTAGCTTCTTATGCCGCTGATTCTCTCATGCAATCCCCTTCAACTTGGACTTGCCACGAATACATCTGATTCTTAACTGTGTGAATGTTTGAATGACACTGGGCATGTCAGGCACTCTAATAAAATGGGCCTGATACAACACGTGACAGTGTTCTTTTGGCTTTTATCGTATCTGACAAGCAAAGTGCCAACATACCCCACAACCATAATGCAGGATGGTACAATGATAACTCCTTCCCTCTCTGGGATAGTGACCATCTTTTCCGCCGTCTGTTATAGAAGGGTGCTGATTTGGAGATTTGATTTGTGGTGTTGTAGAAGTGTACTGCACATCACTCAGAGGTATTCGTAGTAGGTCTATGCATTCCAAAAAATTGAGGGTGAGAGCGCTCAGTTGAATAACGCCTCAGCTTGGAGCCCAAAGGAAACAGAAGAAGTAATAGTAGCGCTAGAATGAAGGAGATTGGATTTTTGAATTTGTTTGACACATATACACAATGTGAGTAACAAAGTTATCTGAGCACCTGAAAAAAAACCTCGGGAACCTCTTCAGGTCCTGCACGGCACTGTACAAACTTAATCATAGCAGTAGCAATCTGGACTTTTTTGCAAATAGCAGGAACTACATCGGCATCCAAGACTTCTTCTATATTCCTCCTCATTGATTGTGCATATAGGGCCATCATTGAATGCCCAAACATTTTTTTAAGTCCAACATTTGTTCTTGTGCTATATGTGTCTAAGAAAGAAATGTTTCAAAACAACCCTCTACATCTGCTACAGATAGCAGGTGTCAAGACAAACAAATGTGAGTGCAACCTTAGTAACAGTGGTACAAAAGAACAACTGTCCTCTGCAGCAGCGTCAGTCACAGAGATAAAGGAGGTCATAGCCTCAAGGATGTACAGGATTCTCCTCTGAAAGTCTGCAAAGGAGTACAAGACTACAATGACCTCTGTGTCAGTCAAAAATAAGTCCTCCATGGCATGTCAATGCAGCCATTACGTCAGCAGTATATACAAAGTCTTGATCGAAGCAAGAGAGACAGACAGATGGAAGGACATACGGATGGACGGACAGAGTAAACTGAAATACACAAAGGAAAAAGTTGGTTTATATGATTAGACTGAATGACACATTTGATGAAGTGTTGTGGCCTCTTCCTTCATGTGTATTTGAACTTCATTAATGTTAATCCTCATCTCAAAGAAATTCATTTATCATGTTTTGTCTTAATTTTAAACTGACCACTATGTTTTAAATCATCAACCACAAATAAAAAAAAACGTCTCCTATAAAAAAATGTGATAAACCCACAAAGTCACAATAGAGAGAAGCCGAAACTCATTTGACAAGATTAGTGATGGTAAACTGCAATGCATGTTTGAGTTGTTTCCCTTTTTCCCCTCAAACAAATCCAGGCTGACCTATCCTGACCTTGATTGACTGTGGGAAAGGAACCCACCTCAATCATGTGTCACCAGTATCGATTTTTAGGTGAAGGTTCCAAGTAATGCAGAAATCAGCTAGTAGCTAAATGGCGCAACACTGATCTCCTGACAAGTCTTTCAGATGTGTCTAGCCAAAACTGAGTGGTAAAAATTGCTTGACCTTCCCATCAACCAACCAGTTTGGCTAAATATTGCACCTGTGCCCATCTAGATTTCACCTACCTCTAATCTGGGCTAACACCCAATGCTAGACCCGACAGAGGCAACAAATTACACATGGACATGAAAACACAGACATAATAAAAGGTCTCTACTGTGATGGTATAAATGGGATTAAATGAGAGTCCCTTAATTTCTACTGCACAGACTGATGATAGTGTGCGTCCATCCATGTAGCAGCAGTTGGTGGTTAGCTCTTTCCTGTGTCGTGACTGTACCCCATCTGGCTTCATCGTGTGCATCCAAACCCCAACTGGGATATTTGAAGTTTATTTTGTTGTATTTTCATGTAATTCTAGTCATCGTGTGTTCACAGTTGTGCAGGTGAGCTACACTTAGTACCACGTCTGAAATTGCTGCTACTGAACAACAGATGCCACCCAAAAAAGCTGAAGCCAAGCCCAAACCACCCCAGAATTTCATAGAAAATCATTAGTTAGACAGTACATACATTTCACTGAACATATTTGTTATTTCAACCGTTTCAACATGAAAGTTTGACAAAATTGTGAGTTTAATAATGAATATATTTACATGCATGCACATTTGACCACAGGCAGATTTTTCTAGTTTTGTACCAATTGACTGGCTTTTTTTTTTTTTGACAGTGTTAATTTGTAGGGGAGTGTCTATGATCCTTTTGAATTTAATCTCCCCTGAGGTAACTGAGCCATTGTCACATGACATATACACACATGCCTTAATACCACCCCCCACACCCTGCACCTCACTGCAGAGGTCTATCGTTTAAAATAATTTAATTTTGTATGCACAAACACACACACAAACAATATGTATGAGCTCAGTTCCCTGGCTTTTCAGCATGTCTGAAGGCCAAGAGAGTAGTAAATGTGACACACAGCACAGAGTTGTTAAAGAAATTAGTTAATCTCCAGGCAGGGGTCACTCAGTCACCTGTAAAGAAGTTAAATGACGCTAAAAACAAAGAGGCCGCTGACAGGGATTAGTGTGTGGGAGGCTTTCATGCTATGGAGGACTAATGCTTACAAGTGTGAGTATACATGTGTGTGTTTTCTTTTTATGTTTGGGCGTATGTTTGTTCCTTACAAACTCTTTTTTCCCCCAAATAGTCCAATAATATTTCAGCAATGGTCGTGATAAAGTGATGTTGATGCTTTTTACACATACGCGTCAATACTAATTGGATTCTGCTGATCCTGTTTATACCAATTCAATATGCAGCAGAATCTAAGGTGTGCTTTCACCTCAAAGTGTTTGACATATCTGGGACCTCTTCAATTGGTAGAAAAAAACCCCCACACAGGTATATAGCCTAAGTATTAAAAGAATATAGCAACCAAAAAAAAGACTCAATAAAATAGAATTGCAATTTCTGTGTATTATTTATACGAGGTTCTGTTAAATACCTTATATGTTCTGGGAGTCTACACCATAAATCTCAACGGGCTTTTTAAATGAATGTTTGAATTGATACAGAAGAATTTCCGATCTAGACCAGAAGAAAAAAGGAGGGGGGAAAAGCCATAAAAGCACCAACATTTGTCAGTAAAAGAGATGGAGGGAAAGGCCTCCAGATGTAGGTTGGGATGGCGGTCTGACTAGAGTTTAATGAGAGATATTTCTGTGGGATTTCTGCACTAATTACCTTCCCCAACATCTCAGCCCACACCACCAGCTCTTTTCCCCTACTGCTTCATCAAAAGCTCTAAAAACCCACAAGAATTTAAGATTGTCCATCACACTACCCATCAGCAGGCCTGCAGAAAAAGCAGAGAAAATTGTCCACATGACTGAAGATGTCTGCATCTGAAGCTGCTGTAGCCACTTCGGACCCATCAGCCTCTTATTTGTGAATTTTGATCAATGGTTGTAGATGTCATGCAAACATCTGCCAAATGTGCATGTGGAACTGAATGTTTCAATTACAAAAGCAAACTTTTTTTGTGCAGACGTTTGCAGAACGCAGCAAAGTTTACACAGAGCTTTACTAAAAAACAGTGCGAGGAAGAAATGCAAACTCTCATCCTTGTTTCTGATGGTAAACAATCCTATAAACACTCCCCTGCAGTGCCGTGGTGGCCTGACTTGCACTTTGACCCCTGAAATCACTGACTACATGGAATTCCAGTATTTACACAAAGTGGAAATTATGGGGAACCACTTTACTGCCTGGAGGAATGGAGACAATCATTTTTTTTCTTTTTAACTTTTTTTTCTCCCAGAACCAGGCCAGATGAGACAGTTTAGATGTTTACAAATCCTACATCCTTTTTAGTCATTATAGCTGCTTTGCATAGAGGTTCGCATATTGCTTTGCGATGTACTCGCCCAGGCTATGTGTTAAGGGTGTTTACTAAGATGTGTTAGGCTGGAGTCGACATTGACTATGTTTACATGCAGTCAATATTCGGGTTAAGGTACATATTCAGGTTACTGAAACATTATGAATAACCCGTTTACATGCGTGAGCAAACAGGGTTATTCCTGTATACATGGTGATTGAAATCAATTGGGATATCCCAATCAAACCAGTGACGCACGGAGAACACGTTGTTCATTTGTTCAGCGTTTTCCAAACGGTCACCTTTTTGTGGATCTGGCTATCCGGGTACTTTCTACAGTACAAAAACCATGATATTTGTGTCTTTTATCACACGTATGAAATGATTAATTTCCTCCTCACTCCTAAAGTGTGGTGTGGTGTTCTTGTGTTTTGCCTTTAGATGGATGCTATGAGACTAACACTGGGAACTGCCAGCCAGCAAATTGTTGTTGTGGGAACCAACACAAGGGCGCTGGTCACAAGGCTGTACCACTTCAACATACATACTCAAGACAGATGCAGAAGCGCAAAGTACCAACGATCTGGCAAGATGTATGGAGAACTGGGATGACTGAAGGCGACTGGTCTGAGGACGACCTAGTAGAAGAAGTAGTTGGCCATGTCTACAAGTAGAACCTGTGAAGAACACAAATCCATGTTCCTTAGAGTAAGCCAGGAGTAATATTTGAGTTTTTAAAAAGCGGAATTATTCAAATGGATTATTGGTGTCTATATGGCCGCACACACGCGGGGTATTGCAAATATTCCAATTAGAAAAGGCTTATTTGACTGCATGTACACGTAGTCAATGTCACGAGTCATAATTATTACTTTAATTTTGATGGTGTTTATTACAAAAAAAATTCTCGCTTACATCATGCTGAAGGCAAAAGCAACCAAAAATGTTGCTGTCGTGTCATTCCACTGGAGTGGTTGTTTGTTTTCCCATCCGTTTGGCGGGTTCCTGTTGTTTGTGGATTCCACATGAATGCAGCACTGGAGAGGAGGAAGATAAGAGGAGAGAGAACGACCTGATTAGCTGAATTCTTTGCCTGACTGCCAATTCTTTTGGTTCCATTGCCTTTATTGTTACATAGGAGACACTTCTGAGCCATGAACTCCAACAAAGTAAGAATAATCTTTGTGATTCGTGTGACGAAACATAGACTTCAGCTTTAAGTTGCCACTGATGCTGCTCATTCACTTTTCAATCTATGAAGAAGGAGAAGAGTTTCATTGTGTACGCAGTCCGGAGGAGTCATGTGAGGAGAGACTCTCTCCTTTGAAAGCTTGTGAAAAGCTTGTGTATGAAAAGCTGTATGAAAAGCTTTTTTTTTTCACAGTGTGACCCCAATTGCTCCAGCAGGAACCTGCAGCCGGAACCTCCAGCATTTGAGATCAAGAGAGTATGAGAGACCTTCCACCAAAATTTCAACCCCACGCCAGAGAATTTCTCTACAAATTTGTCCATGAACATTATGGTTAAAATTGCACAATTATATATTTTCTAAAAGTTTTTTTTACCCAGAGTAAAATAATGTATACACAAATAATTTTCATATGGATCATCTGTCACTTGTTCCCTCTGTCACTTGTTGTCTTTGTCCTTTTTGTAAAAAAAAAAGGCACCAATGGTTGGCCATATGGGCATTTTAAAATTGACATTTCAACAAGTATTTTGATCGATGAAAGAATCTATTTTAGAAAGACGGACGTTTAGAAATAATATTTGGTCGTAGCAATATTACTCAGTGAAACGATCTCCCTGATGTGCAAGCTTTGATGTATCTATGTAGCCTTGAATTTCCTGCATCTGGCTACACCTATTAGTTTGTCTTAACACCACAAATAGCCTGAGTTGTTGCTTAAGAAAGATTATTCTGATAATTTAATCTTATTTGGAAATTTTGAAATTAGTGTTGGCAGAATGGGACGTTGGCTCAGACACAGTACACTGAGGGATACTGTCGGTGAGTTAACACCGGCAAACATTATGTGATCATTATGTGTGAGATAGTTCTGTTGCATGACTGGAGGCCAGGCCAACTGGAGCATCTGACATTCTGCTGTCTGCTCAGTCAAGTGTTCCCTGCTGGTGCAGCTGCCCAAAATCATCTCATGATCATCTCTCTGGTTATACTTTTTGAGAGAGGCCAAGTCATTTTATGTCAAATCAAGGCCCCTCTGAGTGCACACAGATATTATCTGTCCATTAGTCGGTGATAAGTCTAATGTATGCATTTCAGTAGTTTTCTTCAACAAATGTACATATGGCCCTTCAGATGAAGTCCAGGGGAGTGGTTCCTACTGCAGTGTGTCAATACACTGACTGCTTTTCAAAAATGTTCTTTGGTTTCTTTTAGCGGGCTCTTTCCTTTAATCAAGCCAGTATCCAACATCCGGGACAAAAGCCTATTCTATGATGACTAGAGTATTTTCCTCTAACTATTGAGATAAAAAGGACTAATAGAAAGCTTCAAAGAAAAGAGGACAAGATAAGACCTAATCAAGGCGTGCAGTGTAGAGAACGAGAATAGCTATCTTTGGCCGATTCTTGATTGAATTTATACTGCAAAGTTGCTATAAGGTGATTACACAAATTGAGGAATGATGCATTTTTCAATATGACTGGTTCTGATTACAGTGCATGCTGGGTCATTGAGATAGTCTTCAACAGGTTCCAGAAACAAGCCTGACAGATGTGCTGATGATATCAGCCGACCCCTATTATTCTCTCCTCTCATGTGACTTAAAAGACTTGGACACAGTAGACTCACAAACATATTTGCTGAATAATGAACATCAACAGGAACTGCAAATATTTATTTTTTTCTGACTGCATTAACCAGCACCGAAAGTCCAATGCACGCACACCAGGCCGGGTCATGGCGAGCAATAAAGCTTGTGTGTATGTGAGAGTAGAGTAACAGCGCAAGTTTGTGAAAAACCTCATTTTTAGTCTGTTTCGAACATCTGGGTATTCTAGAAGAAACCCGCAGGAGTAATAAAGAGGCCTTTTAATGTTATTTTCTAATGTGCCTTTATGTTTGAAACCTCGGTCATCAATCAACTCTTTTATATTGGATTTGGCAACAGTGCTTTGTACCCCCTGAGGCTCAGAGCTTGTTTTTTTTTTTTTACTCAAAAATATCATCCACACCTCTCATGGAAAAGAGATAAGTATAAAACAACATTTTCATTTGTGGGTGACATACGTTGTAAAGATGGTGGTGAGAAAAAGATAAATAGATTAGTGTATGCTAGCTAAATGTCTGTGCAGGCACTTTCAATTTCCAGTCCAATTCATTGATATATCACCACATCAGTTATTGCTCAGCACTTTAACATAGCGGCGGTTAACCAGAGCCGGACAGTAACGGAGTACATTTACTTGAGTACAGTACCCTGAGTACAATTTTGAGGGCTCTGTACTTCACTCGAGTATCATTTTTGTGGAATACGCATGACTTTAGTCATGTACATTTGAGAGGCAAATATTGTACACTTTACTCCACTACATTTCTATCCATAACCGTGAGTACTTGTTAATTCTTCTAAAAAAAAGAAGGAAAAAAGAAAAATCTCTTTTCTGAATAAGTTAATGATAGTTTTCGCCTCAAGTGTTTGCTGTGTTTACCAAAACAGAACTTCATCACCGCCTACAAAAGTTCATCCTCCAACTTGCGTCAGCATGTCAAGGTACGTACATTGAAATAAACTTCCTCACATTTCTAAGCTAGATTCTAGCTACAGAAAAGTACACTAAATGATTGGCTAGCTGTGATAATGCAGCTTTTTACATTCTCGGTTACGTTTGAGTAGTCGAAATCACCTGGTAAAAAGATTGATTTTACTTTCAATTCCTTTTACATTCTCCAAGGTATTAACATTAACATTTTTCATAACTCCATGTAGGACGTTTCTGTACATAAATGTAAGCACTGTGGCAGTAGTAATGCAATATTTAGAAAATGTACTCTTGTACTCTTGATACTCAAGTACTTTTAAAAAAAGTACTTTAGTACTTTTACTTAAGTAGACATCTGACTGTAGTACTTTTACTTGTACTTGAGTAAAATTTAGCAAGGGGTATCTGTACTTTTACTCAAGTAATGAAGCTCTGGTGTTAACATCCTCTGTGAACAAGCTCTTTGGCAAAATAGGGAACTCCTTTTAATACGAGAACCTCAGAGCAACAGAACCACAGCTCAGGGTCAGCAGTTACTGTATTTGCATTTGCTGGTTGGTCTGAGAATGATCCTTTGTAAATAGGTGATGATTTCAGATGTCATGCTCGCCCTTGTCATTTATTGATCTGACTTGATTTAGGATGAACAATTCGTATTTCAGTAGCTTATGAAAAATGCAATCTGTAATCATATTGCTTGGTTTTGAAGCAGATGTGATTGGAATTGGGAATTGGGAATTTTTTTAATTCTGGTACTGTGAGAGCGACTTTTTGTGGGAGATAATTCTTTATTGTGTAGAGGTAAAGTGTCCTGCTGAAAATCACATGAACCCATCTGATAAACAGCTGATAAAGTTTCAGTGTAATAGCACCTAAAGAAGGATTTGTTTTGCTTCATGTCATCAGAGCTTTTGTCAACATCCATAAAAGAAGATATAGTTCACTGAGGAAACCTTCTATGTCTTTCCAATGAAGGAGTTAATTTGCATGAACAAACACCAGGTCTTCCTGCTGATGTTATGCAACCATCAGCAACAAAAGCACCAAAGAACTTTTATTTTGGATGTGCTTGGGAAAACGTGAAAAGCACACTGAGAAGCCCAAACTCCATACTGCCTCTTTTAAGCCCCTTCTTGACAGACTGTGCCAAAGTTGGAATGAAAAGCTCATTTTGCCTCTTGGTCTGAACAGTAAAGTGCCCGGAAACCCCTCCAAGGTCTTCACTCAATCCCAGCACTCTGTTTTATGAAAAGGCAACACCGTGTGGACCTGTTTGGCTTATGTTGTAATGCTTTTATTATTTAGACAGAGAGTTGCAGCATTGTAGGAGGATGATTGAAAACATATAGTCAGTGCTCTCTTTGTTTATCTTTTATGCTATTTGTCTGGGCTGTCTATTATGCTGTTGTTATTGTTGTTGTTGTTGTTGTTGTTTGGTTTCTTGTTGTTATTGTTATAATTTTCTTTTGGCATATCTTGAAACTTAACAACAAAAATTGATCCCCCCCAAAAAAGTCAGTGCTCATGGTATCTGCCATCTGCCCTGAAGGGGTCCACTATTTGCAATAACATCACCATCATTGCAAAGTTTTAGTTTAATCACTCTGAACAAAATGAGGCCATGCTGGGTTCTCCTTTCTGCATAGTGTCACACACTGTTGCACACTGTTCTCATGATTGAACAGTCTTTTCTCTTTATGTGTGGTAAAAACAAAACAAAGATACAAATGATAGAATTAACAAATGTCCTTATTACAACGAGTAATGTGTGATTCATTGGGACATGAATAGTAGGTTTAAGAAAGAGCAGTACACTAAAGCAAGGAAACTAGAGAAGCATGCACCAGGGAGATGTCAAAGGTCATCAACCAGGAGTCAGTGGACATCAGTGGACGGCTGCCATATAGGTGAACCAACATGTAAGTCAGCATGTAGGATCAATTCTTCGAGATGTGTTAGTTCTGTGGACAGTATTTGGAGTCACTCACACATTTTCTACCCCTTTTCCTTCTCTGTGCAAATGGTAAGCAGACCTCTGCTGCAAAAATCCACTATTGTTTGGCCCAATGTGCACACATCCTGTGTCTCACACTCCACAATACCACGACCCTGATGTGTCCGAATTCATGATACATGATATTATGCAACGCAAAATATTATTTTGTTCATGTGAAAGTGAAGGTCAAGGTCAAAGCTTTTCAAGAGTAAAACAAATGAACAAATAAAAAATGGTATCGCAGTATGTACATTCCATACCTCTGCTTGGTCCGATGTATTAATTTTTCACTGTGTCAAATGGATACGACACGAAATTTGATACCACAGCTCAATTTCATGTAGATATGTAACTCAGATTTTACATAAACTTGACAGACAGAGAGAGAGAGCTCCAAAAAAAAGCAACAGACACTGAAATAATTAAAGAATTAGTGTGCAACTATAGATAAGTATAGATAGTACAATAAATAGTAGTTTTGAATTTATATTTAAGCATCTAAATCTGCACTTGGAACAGATTAAGATCAATCACCCAGAACACAGGTTCAAATGAACTGAACTTTACTCTTCTAACAAGAGGCCAATAAAGCCAAAGTGTAATTTATCCATGCCTACAGGCCATGTGCACGCATGCATCTCACATCCAGTGAGATCCTCCTCCGCTCCGTCTATAAACTCTCACACAGAGCCTCTGATGGAGCTACCACTCACAAGCCTCAGCGAGTAACCGTGAGTTTAGAGGATGACATCATCACTGACACGACAGATAACATGAAATCCCTCATAAACAGTAATTTACTTAGTTAAGTGTAGATTTTAGCGCGCTGATAGTCTGCTTGTGTGTGTCCTCACGTGCCCCGGCCTTTTGGAAGGAAATGTCTCACACAAACGGAACACAGACATGCACAGATTACCCTCTGAGTCTAGACACAACCCCTTTTCTCAGAAAACTGACAATGTACATCTGGCAGATTGAATAACCTGTCACACACACACTGAGATTTTTTACAATATGTAGCATAGTAGCAGAAAGTGGTGTACAAATGAGAAGACAGAAGTCTTAACCTATCCTACGTCTCATTCATCCACTATGTAGTATGGCTGCTTGTAAAGTCTTACCACCCCTACATGACTTTGAGACTGGCATGCTAATTGAAAACAGCAGTGTTTCCTTTCTTCCTGCCTTTTCAATTGCCTTGTATAGGCACACACACACACACACGTACACCCACACACACACTGTCAAACCTTCTGCCCTCACTCAACACACACCGCATGCTACACAAGTGTATGCTGTAATAGCTTTAAAATAGCATTGTTGGCTGTGCAGTAAAACTGTCCCTTTTACCCAATTTAGCATTTCAAAATATAGAGACTGAACGGGTACTCTGCCCCACCATGTGGCTATAAAGTCTGGCTGTGTGTGGTATGGAGACAGGAATGAACAAATGCTGGTCTTGCCAGGATGCTGTTTTATATGAAAATACACAAAATGAGAGTTCTGTGCCAACATGGCCAACACGGCTATCCATCCAAATCAAGTCAAGGTGACAAAAGGCCTCTCAGTTTTATGTTTTTATTTTTCACTCCTTTAAATTAGAAAGTTTCTGAGTCATAATCCCAGTGTGAACAATGTCATACCACCATAATGTGAGCAAGAATTTAATATTTCTGAGAAATTCTGAACAGACCTAAATCGAGTTCAACTTAAAAATACAAAAAAACTGAATTCTTTTGTATGTATATAATGTATTTTTGCCCTGATTTGCTGACAATCACCAGACACAGGTGAAAACATGACCTCCTTGGCTGAGGAAATGAATAGTTTATAACTCGCCATGGCTTTATAACACACTAAAATGATCACTGCTTCACAGCTTGGCACACTGAAGGTGGAATTTAAGCAAGGTTAAATAGTGTTACAAAAGTACAATGTGTTGCTTCTGATTTTATTAAAATGTGTCAACAAAATGTGTGTCTGTTTGTTAGATTGTTTGTGTGTTTTGTTCAGTGCACTGACAGCACACCAAGCATTTTTCCCTCTGTTGAAAACAATTGGAATTTTGGGACACTGTCAAGATCACGGCGGTCACAAACATGTAAGCAGCAATTGTCTTTTTCTCAGATAATGACAGTTTACAGCAGCAAGTATGGGCTCAAAAAAGGGGTGTTTTGGTCTTTACTGGTCACGAATTCGGATGCCTTCATCCAAACACACAAAGACACACGCAACTCACTCCAGTCTTTGGTTCTCACCATCTTAGCTGCTCTCACTTTATATGGGGATCATACTGGGCAGCTTCTTCGTGCTCCGTTCTGCCAGCCGAATCACCACATAGATGTTATGCAGGAAGTGGTCAGTGCCAACAGAAAAAGCCCTTAGAATGTTTCTGTATACCTGGACCTGCGAAACACGGGCAAACTCTAGATTCTAGTGTGCTACACACCACTACCGTGTGGGTCGGCCTTCCTCCGCTTTTATTGACTGTAAATCCCATATTCACATATCCACAGTTTGTTGTCAACAAGGAGCTTGTTTGATGTATCTTGTAACCTCTCATTTCCCACATAATTAGTTGTGTAATGTCATATGTAACCATGCAGTATGGGAGGCCCATGCCTGTTATGCTGATGTTGCTTGTGTTCGCCGTCTCAGGGTGATTACATGTTGCATCATCTGCAGGTCAACATCTGACAGCCTCACGGAGGATGTTTGCAGTAAACTGCCACTGATGTGCCCGTTTCAAAGGAATATTCAAGAGAGATGTGGTGGATGAAAGATATTCTTTAAACCTGCTGTGAGTCAGATGGCCTTCCCTCTGTGAACACTATAGAAAGGCATAGTTACAGAGAGAGGCCTTGCAACAATTCATAAACTGAAACCTTCAAGGTTGAGCCATATCAGAGGGCTTGTAGACCTTGATGTGTATTCTGTCATGGAGGTTTATCAGTGTTATTTCCATTTTGGCGGTGGGGGGGGGGGGGGGGGGGG
>CAESWR010001245.1:185369-215030 GCA_903171835.1 Mullus surmuletus
GGGGGTCGATAGGAACGCCAGAGACAGCAAGGAATGGCAGGAACAATAATCCAGGACAGGACCTGAGACTTGGAAAATCCATACAAATAAATTAATAAATACAAATAAATCAAAAATACATCTTTCAAAAGCTTGTATGGATAAAACAGCATTTCAATTGTATTCCACTAGAATCCAAGCATTTAAAGGAGTGCAGAATTACATTTTTATGTTTACAAAACTGCAATGTGATGAATGGTCCCTCTAATGTCTCATCAATTTTATTTTTGGCTTTTCTTCAGCCCCTCAAGAGAGACACCTAACTAGCCTCTAAATGTGCCTGTGCTTTGTTCTGCTTTACATCAGGATGCACATAAGCAAGGTAGCCTCTGGTGTCTGATACATTTGCATACGGAGATGAGGGTAGAGCTAACAATACCAAAGATTCTACGTACAGATAAGTTCAGAAGAGACCAAAAAACGAAAAAGAAAATCTGATGAGTTAGACAAAAAAAAACCTAATTTCATGTTGTAATGGGTTTTAGGTGGCTGGTAGCATGTTTCTGTGTTTGTTCCTGCTACTACTAAACATGCTGTTGTTCAACCCCTCTTCACCAAAACACAATCTTGGTCCCACAGATTTATCAAACCTCAGGCTCATCTCCATGTTCCCTTTTCTTCCCAAGGTCTTGGAGAAGGTGGTATTTGAGCAGCTGCAGTCCCACATTGACTGAAACAATATCAGTTTGATTTGGTTTGGTAAACACGTGCTGCAGACATATCCTATATGCCCCCTTATATGCCAATTTTCCATGCCCCCCACCCCCACAGCCACCTATACGCCGCCCCTTCGCCTGACTGAGATCTACCGAACCTCTCTGTAGAGTTTGGCGTGCTGTGCTGAGTTGGATGTGGTCTGAGCTGGTATCGGAGTGCAACTTTTTGACACCAAAATTGACACTGTTCCGGGTGTATCTCCATCAACACTCCCTCTGGTGTGCCGGCACACCCATCTTGGCGCATCCTGATCTACCAAAGTGGCAAATGTGTGTTGGATGTTTTGTGCTGGCAGGAAGATGAGGTTGCGCCAGAATTTGAGAGCCCAGAATAGAGCCCCATGTGTGTATTTGTGTATGTGTGTTTCCTGCAAAGTTGTGCAAGGATGTGAAGAGTAGTGTACTGTTTGAGGGGTATTTACAACTCTGAAGGCTGAAGTGCTGGTGAGTTGAAAAATATAAAATATCATCCTGTTTTGTTTTAGATAAAGATAGCAGAATTCTAACGAGGCAGTGGCCACCTAATAGGATCAAGAGCTGCGAGTTTCACTGTGGACTGTTAGTTTTTGATGGACTGTGCCGCAACTCCACATTACAAAAGGAGTGCTGCGGGCTTTTCACATATTTCAGCTCTGAAATGATCTTTTTTTGATAGTCCTTGGCATACAGCCAGGCCAAAGGCAAACAAATGGCTGCTGGCTTGAAAAGATGGCATGTTACAATGCAAGCAATTGGCAGCAAGGTGAAGAAAAAACCTTTCAATGGAAGAAACCTCACAGGAGAATCATTGCTTAGTCAGTTAAGTTACTATGGACTCATACAATATGAAATTCTGAAAGCGTTCTGAGCTGGCGGGCTCCCTGTAATAATAATGCAGCTTATCCGAGCAAAACTGCAATTGTACTTTTTTCCCCATTTTAAATTTTTACTATTTCACTGTTTTCCAAAAAAACGGGTAGAGACAAGTTGTAGTTCTATAGAAAATATTCTGAGATTAGAATAGACTGATAATATCTGAAAACATTTGCTTACTGGGAAGTTTAAGGAAACACAGTAAATAACATTCTTAAAACAATTCAAGGCTCCTTGTCTGCTTTGAAAAGCTGAAAGGTTCCTTGGTAGAAATCCAGGAAAGAACTTTATTTTATACGGTTATCACAATAAAAGATTAAAATTCTGGTGAACGATAACTGTGTGTCAGATATGTGGTACTGCTGCCATTCCAAAAGCAAACACTCGACGCACCAGGTCCTACAATAAATTGATTGACAGACAACCAATTGATCTTATATTATTTATTATAATTTTATTGAGGAAAAACAATCCAGCTCTTCTCCAACCAGGGATGATGAACCAGTGGCTATAAACGCTTGTTTGACTGTTTCCTTTTGTAGCTCTGGTGTAGGCAGCAGCATGTTAAATGCCAGAACAGACCATCAGTGGTTGTGCTGACCAGGAAATGTTACAGACCTGTTTCAACATTCCTCTGACTCAAAGCCACAACCTTCAGTCAGCAGACCTGGAAAAAAAGAGAAAACAATCTTAATGTATCCGATACAAACAAAAATATTTAATGTCATGGAATCATGGAACCTTTGCCCCATGATTGCTTTTTTCAAAAATATTTCCATTCCTAATTCCATCAGATAGGCTACTAGCACTTATAGACATGCCAGATAAGCAGGAATAGTTCTGATGGTGCCATGATGTGTCCGCAATAATGCGGAGGCAATGTTTTCACTATGATCTAAATGAAGTGTAAAAAGAATGCTCCAAAGTAAATAAAGTTGAGCATTTTTAAACCCCATTTATAACTCCACCAAACAAAATCTCCTTTACTGAGGGAAAAAAATACCTGACTGCATTCTGCTATAATAGGAAGCATTTATGAAACCTTAAGTCACGCTTCAACAGTAATTCTCTACAATGACAAAAGTAGTTTTTGGCCTTCGTGACTGAAAGCTGTTGGCTTCAGTCACCTAAGATTTGGTTTGGAAAATTCCATTCTGCCACAGGGAAATAATCAATGGAGTCTTGACTCAAGATTATTCCTTGAAACTGACGTCAAAAGCTTGACAACATGGCACATTAGCTACCGGCCGTCCTCTGAGGCTTCTGTTGCTGCTGACTCTCCTTTCATGGTTTGGCTGGTTTATATCAAGGTCAGATCTTTGTCACCCCATTTTTACTTTCTTTGTGTGTGAAACCACATATCAAGCTACGTTTCTAGTGTTAAAAAGAGGAGACACTCATGATGTCTTTCCGAACCAATTCCTTTTTAACAGATAAAAGTTAATTATTACATTCCCCTATATTATTCATTTTTGACGGGTTGCATAAAATACCTAGAATGGTATCATAGGTGAACATGGAGCACATGTTGCAGGTCGGAGCCTCTTATCATATCTGACAAAGGCAAACACAAATTTCCCTCTTCGGTTATTTAGATCTGGATGTACATGTTTTTTATGAAGAATTATCAACAGTCTGTAGGTACAGTTTTAAGTACTGTAAATGCATAAATGCATGGGCCCTTTAAAGTTGTTTTCCTTCTATAGTTGAACTCCACCCGTGACTCGATACCAACCACCTCCCGAATCTCAACCGCACCCCAAAGGCTGCCTTCACACCACAAATGACACATGTGGGTATGCTTTTGCGACTTATGAGTCACTGTACTTGTAAGACCGAAAATAGCTTTTTTCCCCCTTTTTTTCCCTTTTTTACAGGGCACATGTCAATATATAGTTATGAGCAGTTTGGCAAAACCTGTCTCCCAAAGCATTTGTCAACACCATGTAAAACATGGAATGGAAAACATTTCCCTAATTCAAAAGGTTTGATGTCTGCTGACGGAGCTCTCCCCACAGGAAACACGTGAGTGCAGAGGAAGTTGTCTGTCAAACTGCTCCTGTGGGAACAGACCCTGGGTGACTTGGAACCAAACTCAGAGCCAAAGCCTGGTGGTGGGACATTTTTACTCCATATCCCTAACATGTGAACACGTCACACAAAATAACAGTGTAGCAATAGTAAGACTGAGGGAAGTGGTGGAGAACACTGAAGCCCTTAGTGCAGCGTTCGGGTGGACTGACATGGTGTTTATGGTTGATAATGTGGAAATATAGACAGAGGATAAATTATGTAAAATATGTCTGTGTCACAGGTAAAAAACACTGTCACTGTCCAAAGAAATTGTAATCACATGACATTTACACAATCACAATTATGTTAATATTTGATCTGCACAAGTTCTTTTAAAGCCGCAGTCTACATTTCGTCGCACAAATCATTATTGTTATCTTGGTTATCTGATGGTGTTGATGGGTCAAAAGTATCTCCTACGTAACTAAGTAAAGGCAAAAGGAAACAAAAATATCCACCTTCTCTAGCGGCTATAGGCTGGCAAAGAACAAAACCAATCAGATTGTTCTGGGCGAAATGTTGTCTCACATGGTGTGAGAAGGTCTGACGGAAGCCTTTTTTGCACTGGAGGCAAACATTACTGCTAACTGCACCCTGCCAAATAATACTGCTTCCATCTAATAGGGATTATGCTCTTCCTCCCGCTGCAATAGCTGGGTGTGGTCTCACAGACCAACCCTGCCTAGCTTTGATTATGGGTGTCATAAAAAAACAACCCTCAAATAGCCATATGTGGGTGCTTATTCATGAAAAATATCAACATTGTGAACAGTCATCTCACACCGGAAACACACTTCACACTTAATGAAATGCTGATCCCAAGTTAGACTGGGAGTGGTGTGATAGCGGTTATTAGCATGTTAGCAATAGCATGTTATTTTCTACAAGTACAAACAGAAATACACTAGTGACACATGTCAAAATTTCAGATTTATAGTTTGAGAAATGTTATTCATATAAATGAATATGCCTAGCAAAACACAATGAAAATGCAGCCAGCAAGATGTGCGGTGCAGCCTGTTCTGAGATCCCCAGGGACAGTCACCATACAAAACAATTCAGTTGCTCAATCAACTTTATGGGCACAATGAAAACAACGTGGCATCTTGCTACATATCTCCATAGCACTGTTGACAATTTGGAGGTCATCCTCTAATCATATTTACATTTAACAAATGATATTAATTGATACTGTGATTGATTGATTGATTACTGTGTGTTAATAAAAAACCCGCAAAGAATGTGACGATTATACCAGTTCTCTCAACTGAGAGTGTTTTTTAGCACACTTCCTACACACTACGAAAGCTACACACAAAAATGTGTATATGTGTGTGCGGAACCCAGTTTTCTCACACAGATCCCACAGTGAGAACTTCCTGTCCCACAGGGTGACCCTCACACAGGGCGAATGGGTTGGTTGTGAGTAACAGAGAGAGAGTGAGAGAGGAACGCTCAAAAAGCAGGCAAATTTGACTAAAGATGCAGCCATCAATGTCCTTTGTGACTGCCTGTGCTTCCTCCTCAGCAGGATGTTTGGCGCTCTCTCTGCTCATCTTATGAGCAGAGAGAGCGGATGAGCAGGGAAGCAGAAACCACATGTAGCGTTCCTCCTGAACATACCCCCTCTGCTGATCGAAAATGAAACTACAGATGTCAGTACACGTGTCAGAGATACACCAACCACTATGTACCTGCTCCCCTTCGTCTCCTTGTCCGTGTTCGGTTTGGGTTTCTAAATAAAAGCAGTGTTTAGAAAAATTCCTTTCATAGATGAAGGGGAATGCTGATCTTGTAATTTGTGAAAGATTTTTTTGAGAAAGCAAACATTACTTCTAAAGCCCCTTATATAAATGTGCATGTGACCCCAGTCAGGCATAAACAGATGACTTTTTAATGTCCGTGGCCGGTAAAAAAGCATTGAAGGCTCTAGCCTGGGGCTTGCCAGGTCTGGCCGTGCCCTGCCCCCAACAGACACTCACAGACTGCTGAATCAAAGTCTTGGACTGACTTCAGCCTCTGACCTAAACTCATTGTACAGCAGGTAGATTAGAAGCTTGTGGTTGGTAAACACAATAGCAGCCTGGTAACTTGATCAAAACTAATTTCAAAATGTTACAAAGGCTACAACTCAGGAGGAACTCCTTTTATGGACTGCAATATATTCTAGATCAGGGGTTTTCAAAGTTTGTGATAGTGAGCCTCCCCTAAGAGAACTCAAAAGGAGCCGTTCCCCTAAGAGAACTCAAAAGGAGCCGTTCCCCTAAGAGAACTCAAAAGCAGCCCCCCATTATTGTTACTATTATTATGCAGTGCATAACGCTATGCGGTATGATGCTTCGTTTGCTTTGATATTTACAGTGCTAAACGTCTCGATGACTTGAATCTGTGACCGCTCATTCAATTAAGCTTCCTATCAAAAAACGCCCACGACTTGGTCTTTAAACTTTAGTGCTTCGTTTCAGTATGTCGCCTGAGTTTACATGGTCCTATATTGTCACTAGCACCTCTTTGCCGATAACACACTGTGGCAGCGGAGCATCGTCAGGACCAATACATAAAAAGCCAAACTTCAAATATCAGGGTCATAATTCCTCAGTGTTCTGCTCGCCCCAGACTCTTTCCGCTCTCACTTTCATTTGAGGTACTAAGAATTGATCCACTCTGGATGTGCCGTAGTTAGCTAACCAGATGTTTACGCTTTTTTCCCCTTTTTTTCAGTTTTTTTTCAGGTTCCCCTGAAGTCCTCTAACGCCCCCCAGGGAAGGCCCGCCTCACCACTGTTCTAGATGATACAATTGCACTTATATCCCTTGATATATAGACTGTAAAGTGTTAAACACATTGGCTTAGCTTAAATTTTCTTTTTTTATTGACTTTTCTTTTTTACATTTTGCAATTACATTTGCAAATGTGATTTCTCATGGCAGTTGATATTTTCCTTGTGGCTGCTGCCGTGGCATATACATAAAATGATGCTCTGTATGCAAGATATCTTTCCAAGCCCGGTTCAGTGGCGAGTCTCCCAGCTGAGCGCCTGCAAACGTTGTTATGAAGCAGGAATCATTCCCGAGGAAGATCATACGGAGACAATAACGTGGTGGTAAAAACAGCTGAGGCAGTATGAGAGGAAAGGAGGCAGATCAAAACACACCAGTTATGAATAAAGGTGAGACTTGAGGTTGTGAGCAGGATGATTTCAGGCGTCTCATGCGATGTCTGCTGACCATCTGGTCTTGGTGTCATGATGAAAACATGACATTCCCTGCGAACGTATCCAGCGAGCTCAGAAGGAGGTAGGGAAATCATTAACTTCAAGACATATTATGTTCGTGCTGTTTACTTCCCCCACTTCTTCATCACTCTCTTCTTTTTCAAAGCTACACGAGGTCTGCAGCAGTCCTCCGAAAGAAAACGAGATGCAAACTATTGATCTTGTCTTGCACTGGACACTTTAAGGTCAACAAAGGTTTTGTGATCTTTGCTGTGAAGAAAAGTGATGTTGTGATAAATCACCTCTCTTCAGTTTGATCTGAGCATTCTTACTATCCTCCTCACACAAACATTTACATATCTCAATGTTCAAAACATGACTGAAATCAACACTTTCTCAACAGAACTGCAGCATGTGTCTGTTTATGTGCGCAGTGTTGTCTGCAGTGTGTATGTTATCAAAGTAAATGGAGAACCAACAGCAGAGACGGGCTCAATTGCCATTGAAATAGCAGAACACTGTTTTCTGTTGTGTGTGTGTGTGTGTGTGTATGTGTGTGCATGTGTATGTTATCAAAGTAAATAAACTATAGCCTAGGTCACTGTAACATCACGTTCCTTTGACCAGCAAGAATTTTTTTTTCAAATGCTTGAGAAAAACTGAGGGCTTTAGAAAAAAAAGAAGAAGAAGAAGAAGAAGAAGGGAAAAAAAGACTTTGCATACAACATTACCGGGTGTAGAGGAGTGCAGGGTTGTGATGTCTGACCATATCTGTATTCAGAACCACAGAGTTGCAGCAGGAAAGGGTCGCTGCAAAGTTGTCCTGGTTGTCTTTGTGCAAGCTGACAACCGGAGAACGTTTATTGAAAGAGATGGAGAGGGGAAATAAAAGAAGTTTTGATCATTCACAGACACATACACACACACACACACACACACACACACACACACACACACACACAGCAGAAAACAGGGTTCTGCTGTTTTAATGGTCCGGACAACTGAGCCCCTCTCTGCTGTTGGTTCTCCATTTAAGCATCAAAAGCTGGCAGCGCTTCAGATCCTCTCTTTTCATGCCAACTTCTCTCTCGCTCACTCGCACTTTCCCTCTCTCTCAATGTCTCTCTGCCAACCTTGACGCCAGCCTGCCTGCCTGTCGGGGCCAATTCTTCAGGCCGCCATTACCAGGCCAAGCACAACTATTCAGCCATGCCTCTGTGCTCAGAGCCGCTAATGATTATCTTTTGGCCAAGTTCCTGTCATTCTACAACGATGCAGGTATGCTACAGTTTCATATCATAACAGAATGATGACATGCTTATGGTATGAGCAGTTCCTATGACCACATACACTGCTGACCGTTTGGTATCTGAGATTGCAGTGTGTCATCAATTTTGAGTTTGAAAAAGTTTTGAGTTTTTGAAAAGAAAAAGAATACTCAGCAAATGTTGTCAACAAAGTTGAGAGTTTTGGCTTAGTAAGCATTTGACAGTAGTTAGCTCATCTACAGGCACATCATCCATTTGAATTCTTTATGCCCTCAGCTAGCTTAGCTAAATAGCACACTACCTGAACTAGATACTATGCAATTAAAACTGTAAATGGCTTTTCGGTTGACTTCACAGAAAGTAATAAAGGGCTTTAACAGCACATAAATAGATAAGTACAGACTATGACTCAGGACAGAGGATGATAGGATTCCCAGGTGTATGAGATCCTCAACATCAGTGTCGTTCATCAACAGTGACTTTTCCCTCACTGCGTACGGTTAGCGGAGTTCCGGCCCAGTTTCAGTGTAGTGTAGCAGTAGTTCCGTCTAGTTGCTTGGGGCCACACAAATAAAATAATAACACGGATAAAGCATTTTGCTCCAAAAAACAATATGTGTTCAAAAGAGTAACCCATTTTCATCACAAATTCTTGGCTAAAAAAAAGTCTGACCTCCAATCACCCGGTACTATTTTCCCTCCGCTCTTATCTGCGCGCACCTTTCCATCAGCTGGAGGAAGACGGAGGTGAAAGGCGACCACTGCAACGTGAGAGAAGATGTGTCGCAGCAGTCTCCTTCTGAGCATGTGAACGCCGTGAAAAGGCTGAGGATGATAGCACCAGGTGATTGCAAGGTTGGCCTTTTATGCGGCCAAGAATTTGTGATGCAAATGGGTTACTCTTTTAAACACATATTGCTTTTTGGAGCAAAACGCTTTATCCGTGTGACCCCAGCAACTAAACAGGACACTGATGGTGAGGATCTCATACAAACTCATGTCAAAAAATCTGAACTATCCCTTTAAATTGAAAACTGACTGCATGTGAGCCAGTGCCTCCGTCGTCTGTCTCGCCTCTCACCTCTCCTGATATTCTGACATATCCTGTGTATGGTGTAAATGCCACTGTTAGACAATTTGATAATCATAAATCTTTAGATTTTTTTTAGACCACATTCAATTCACGGACAGTTGGGTACATGAAAGGGAGATTTATAAACCTGTCAACGATGAGACACTGCTGTCTGCACAAAGGTACCAACTCACAAAGCATCCTTTGTTGTCTGCTGCCAACGTTAGGTAGAGAATTATCTTAACGAAGAATAATTAGAACAGCATTCACAATTCAGCTCACCTGTCATCTGCTGTTACACTTTATATATAATTTGCGCATTGCAGGCCTACTTGACATTATGAAATTAGTTTCTACAAGAGCATTTGGTGTCATCCATTTTCAATCACAAAAATACTGCTACTAAAAATATACAAACGTTTCATCAAAAAACACGCTAATGGTTTCATTGAAGGCAGTGGAGTGACCTTGGCTGCTGTCCAACTGCATGTGACATCAGTGTCATCACAAATCTTTCAACTTCAAGTGACCCAAACAGCTGCAATGACTGCATGTTCAGAGTGACCGTGCTATTTTATTTGTATCTCACAAACAACAACCTGAGCATCTCGGTCAAGCTGCTGAACTGGAAGATCAAGGCCCAAGGACGAATCTCAATCTCTCTCTTTAGACCCTGAAAAATGTTATCTGTGTTTATCTGTGATTACTGACATTCAAGCCATTTGTAAAATAAACAATCACAATCTAGCTCAGAGTGCAAAATTACCTAACAACTCCAGCTTTCTCCTGCTTTTTACATGGTGCTGTAAGTGCTGAAAGTGGTGGGTAATTTTGTACAGAATCTGGTCAGGAAAAAATGACACTCTTTTCACACTGTGTCAACGGCAATTGAACATATATATGTATATGTATATATATATTTATTTATATAATGTATATACACACACACACACACACACACATACATATATATATATATATATATAGAGAGAGAGCAAGAAAAAATAGAGTCCCAGAAGTTTACTTCAAGTTACAGGTTAGGTTAGTTACAGGTCGAGTATTTAAATTAAGTTTTAATTGAGTTTTAATTGAGCTTTAAATTAAGCTCACCATCAGTAACCAAAAGTTATATTTACATTCTCAGAGATTCCTACCTTGATTTCATCCTTCTGAATGTTCTCCCAGAAACGGATGATGAATGATTTTTAATGCACTACATCACTTTGTCCCTCTTTTTTCTGATATTACTGTTCCCTTTTTCCAACAACTAGGACCCTACATGTTGAGTGAGCAGTATGTTGAAACCACAAGTCAAAACTTCTCTAAAACTTTGTAGACGTCCACAGTTCGCATTATTCTTGACTGACTTCTTTCAAAAAGTTCCTTCATAGATCCACATTCTGAAAGCGTCCTTTCCTAACATGTGGTCAAACAATGGACTTTCATGTTCAACCTTACACATGCAAAACATGATTTCATTGTGGAAAAAAAGAACAAGACATTCATAAAAAATGACTGAAGGACGAGGTATTGTAGGTGGTTGACTTGCCACTCCTCCTCTCATGCATGGGGCGGGAGGGGGGGGCACTTTGCTAGAAACCATGCGATCCTGCTTATACTTCAAACCCCCACCCATGCACAAAGAAACACACTCACACTTCATAAAGCAGCCATGTGACCCTGTCACAAGAAGAACTATCCAATTACATTAACATTTACAGACTAATTTGTGTGGCAGCTTGTATCCAATTTCCTCTAACTGGACCACTGCAGCACCAAATTATACAAGACACAAGCATGAAAAAAAGACATGAGAAAATAGAAACTCTTAAAAAGAAATACCAGGTATGGGCTGTTGATTTGTAACCCAGCACAAATTTGTGATATTCTTAGAATGATTTGGGTGGTCTCATTATAAAGAGGGAGAGGTGAAGTGAGGTGATAAGGATGAAGACTATATGACCAACATGGAGTTCCAGTGCTATGTTGGTGTGAAGCCAGTGGGACTGTGACTGCCTTCCGTTACACACTTCCTGAGTTTACTCCAAGACACCACTACCTCAAATGCAGCATACTTATTTTGACAGCATAGTGCTGACCTAAATCACACACTGTCTATTTGGATTGAAAACAGGACATTTTTGAAATTGCAAAAGTGTTTTTTTCAATGGACCTGTCTGCAGCCAATCAGCTTTCTCCCTCTTTTCAACCAATTGCATGTATGTTAATGTTTTCAACCAATCACAGACATTATCAAGACAGACGCCACTAATATGGCATGTACTGCTGTATCCATTGTCCCAGACTTATTACTGCATTTAAGTACACATGTAGTGTGAATGCTCGTTGTGCACTTCATACACTGACTGAAAAATTGAGTCTATGGTGAGCAAAGTGTGGAATGTTCAAGATAGCAAGTGTCTTGTTGTGGCCAGGAACTGTCACTACATGCAAGAAGATCTAAATTATTTAGTTTGTTGTTCACAACAGAGCTGAATTTCTCCTGCATTCAAACTGCACTTAAACGGGTGCAAAAGAGTCAGTGAATCTGCCCAAAAACATTTGTCATTTGTCGATGTTTGACTGAGCAAAGCAGTTGAGTTGATTCTCACTGATGTTGTCAAACTCTTCACAACTTCAGAACATCCTTTCATGGTTTGAGGTATGACAGGCAAATGATCTATTTGGTGACCAAAAGTATGGGACAAAGTGCAAACATCTATGACATGCCGAGTATGTGCTGAACTGGCTGAAGACCAGTGAGGTGTCGCTGATCCAGGTAGCAAGGGCCCAGGGGCCCTGTGCTGATCCCTATCAACCAATCACAATCAAGTCTAACCCTTTTGTATTCCTACTTTCAAATACAAGTGTCTTAATCATCTCATGTGTTAGTATCTTGTGTGCTTCTGTTGTGTGTATCATCATTTTCAACCTCTCGACCTGACTTAATGACGCACTCTTTTTTAAACCTTAACCCACTGTTTGATCATGAGATCAGGGTATGCCCCTTGGTAATTCTTTAAGTGGCTAGTGGTGACACCAAAATGAGTCAACAATGCCAATAAAGTTGATTCCTTAAATCATATTTGCTTCTTCAGTCACTGATTCAGTGCCAACAATTTTAAGAATTTATTCAATATAAAAAGTTAAAAGAAAACTGTCTTATTATATTCAGACATCTGTACTGAGTCCTGTGAACTGTGGCTGCTGTGAAGTGTCACACAACTGAAAGGTCTGTGCAGTGACTGATTCTGTGCCAAGTATTTGAGGAATTTGTTGGAAATAGAAAAACTGAAAAATCTACATACTGATGTCTAAGCAAATTACTTTTGCGCTCTATGGGTGCTTTAAAAGAGGGCGCGCACACCCGAGCAACACCTTTGATCAAAATTTCACATGTTATGACCAGCTCAAAGCCATGACAAAGAAAAGCAGGATGCAAATGATAAGTTAAAGCAATCATTTGGTTCTAACCAAGAAGTCACATAATCAATATGAGAGGGTTGTGAGCTGTTGAAGTCAGTCATGAAAGCACATCTGTGTGCATGGTGGAAGTTGTGCGTGATGATGACAAGAAAATAATTTAAGGAGGGGGCTTCCCATCGTGTAGAAGCTTGGCAATATTGAGCCCAGGGGTTCCACAGGAGCAATCTGATTGCAACTCCCACTGGAGTCTGCAAGAAGAAAACAGACAGACATGACCAACTAACCAACTAATACAGGATGGGCTGTCACAAACCTCACATACACATTTCAAACCTCACATACACACACACGGCAATGCAATCTGTCAAGGAATACAGGATGTGCTCTAATCTTCCTCTCCTCTCTAATGGATAAATACTTCTGAAATGTATGCCTGGCTGATCGATGTCTGTTCTCATCAATCCACTCATTTAGACAAGTATATATTCAAAATGGAATTGGGATTTTATTCACAGTCATCATCATTATAGACCAACCGGGCCAATTTATAGGTGGCTTGTCAATGAGATAATGCAGTATGTAGAGGAATGCGAGTACCACTCAGTTAGAAAAATACTATATGAATACTGCCCCTCCATTTTTTTTTAGATAATTCACTTTTTTATTGCTTTGTAAACATTGAAACAATAAGACCAGCACATATATGAATCAGGACAGGAACAAGGCCACTACACATAATCTTAACTGAAAGGAATGATAAAACGAGGAAAAGATAATTAAAAATAATAATGTGATTAATAATAATTAGGCGGGGCTCTGAGATATACCTGTGTTATAAGGTTATCCTTCTCCACAGGCTCTGTGTCATTTCATATTCATACAACATGTGTTCAAGTGTCCCCTTGCCCCTCTCACATCTGCAGCATAACTCACAGTCACAGAGTTTAGCCTTGCCATCTTACTGGTGGTTCAATACAGTCTGTGTATAATTTGATACATGAATAAGCAGGTCTGTGCTTCTGTTGATATCTTATGCCAGGACCTATGTCCTCCCATTCCTCCATAACCATCTCGCCCTGTAAGTTCTCCTCCCATGCTCTCTTAAGAGCTTTGAGTTTAGGTGGATGAGATTTTCTCATCAAACCATAATATTTAGATGCCCCACCTTCAGCCCCTGCTGCCCATCCATTATTAATATGTTGACAATGTGTGCCATTCATAAAAGAGTTTATATTAGCTAGTCACAGGCATCTTGCTTAATGTCACTTTGCACTGCTCGAGAACTACAGCAACATAGAACGTGAGCAGTGAGTTGTAGAGCAGAAATGATATAAACATTTACGCTGGAGTAGGCATAAGTTTGCATATATGGTTCTGTGACAGTAGTCCTACAACGTTAATTCCCAGTTTCAGGACTGTGAACCAGAGGAACCTGTATTTATAAAAGTCACTCAAAGCTGCTCATGTGGCTCTGCTGCCGCTCTGTATTACACAAGCATTACTTTTTGGTTCCATTGCAGAGTGGATAAACTTATATATTCAAATTTGGATGTTAAGATAAGACTGCAGTCAGTAAATGTGGAATATTAGAGCATGTACAACACAGGAGTGGTTTCAGACATTGGTCCACGGAATGCACCCTTGCTCTATCAAGCCCTTGGATGCCCACTCAACACACTAATCACCACTCCAGTGAGCCAGAAAGAGGACCTTTTTAACACCGGCCCCTTGTGCAACTCACAATTAACAATCTGTCTCTGAATGAGGGCTGTCACTTTCCATTTCTCTGCTGCCTTGCTTTCATGAGGGTCAACTTCGCGAGAACGTTTTTTGTTAAATGCAGTAGCTTCCCGGGTGGCACCTCCCTTGTAATAGGGTTGATTCTTTAACCCCCTACCCCCATATCTTTACAATTGATAGTAGAGCCGGCCCGAGTGGCAGGTCTAAGAGAGTGTTGAAGTATCATCTTTGAGTTCAGGAGATTTTTAATGAGGTCCAATTTTTCCTGTCTGGTTATCAGCGAAGATTTCGATTTATTTCCAAAATACTCATTATGGTGTTGCTAGTAGCTCCTAACTTGGTGCCAGTGGCTGGGTTTCTCAAAGCTCTTATGAGACTGTAACTGTTTTTAAGGCTCTAACAAACAAACAAGCAAACAAGCTTTTTCTCAAAGCCTTCGTAACTAACAAAGAAATCCTAAGGGTGCAGTCCTGAATTTTGGGTGAACTATTATCTTTTGCAAACATGCTATTGAGTTTTGGATGAAGCCAAATTCCCTCCAGTGAAGAGTTTCTTCCTTAAGTGGTTTCTGTTGAACATCAAACTTCGCATCAACTGAAGGATCAGTGAATACATTCTTTGTTAAATCATTGTCTAATTTGGACAGCCCTGTTTATTTCATTGCAGCCAATGCTCAAACATTGGTTAAACATATGAGCATGTGCTGTCCAGAAGGATTTTATTATTTTTTTCACCAAAATTCTGAAACTATTTGTATCTGGCACAGATGGTGTGAATTGTCCTGCAACTCAGTCTCCAGCCATTTTCAAACTCCAAGTGAGACATGAGTTACTTTGCTATGTTTTCATTGCAAATACCGGAGGACTGCATCATAAAACTGTTGGGCGTAATAAAATTGATTCAGGGATTAATTACAGAGCGGTACTCAGATTGGGCTGAGAATACCTGGTTCTTTTTATTGGACAATTCATTGCAGTTTTACTTTTTTCATTAAGGGCCAAACATGCTGGTTTTGTAAATTTGTGGATAGACTCTCCCACAACCTGAAAATCAGAAACAGGGCTTGTCTTTTTCTAGCTGCAAGAAACAAGGTAAGAAAAGCATAGTCACAGCTCACACTTACAGGCTAGCATGGAGGCTGGTAGACGAGACATCAGTGCTGAACTGGAAACTACATGTACTCCGCCTCCCACCCTAAGACAGCTGGGATAGGCTCCAGCCCCCTGTGACCCTGTGCAGAATACGGGGTGAAAATTGATGGAAGGTTGCAGACAGACAGACAACCATTCACACTTTAGTTCAAACTAATGTGGTCATCGTCTCCAGTTCACCTGAGCTGCTGGCAGCTGTCTGGACTCAGGTCAGACTTTAAAGTAATGGATTTAGACTTGAGTGTGTTATTTAAAAAGCACATGCCAATTAAATGTATTTCACTGCTTCTCCTGAACTCTTTATTAATGTCTCTTTTGTGTGAAGTCTTCTCAAGGGCTGAAGCTTAGACAGAGATGCAACACCTTCCAACTTTGGCATTTGAAGTTGCACAAAGAACAGTGAATAGAGAGCTAACAATGCTCAGCTACACATCCTCTCTCTCTGTTTATCACCAACCCACCATTTATTTGACAGTTTTAATAAAATGGTTTTGATAAATAAATACAAATTAAAAAACACATTTAACAACACTCAACTTGGGACTTTTCATCTTTGCCTTGGGATTTGACTTGGGACTTGAGGACAAAGACTTGAGTACTCACTTGGGACTTGCAGAAAACAATGACTCTATCCCACCTCAGGCTGCTTGCATGTGAATTTGAGGGAACTGGAGCACCAGGGAAAAATTCCACACAAGTATAGTGTGTTCATGCTCGAGCCTTTTTACTGACTTTGCCAATTAACCTTGTCAGAGGTACAGTCTTTCCCACCTGAAGCGATACACAGCCTCATTATTACCATTTGGATACTCGTCAGGGGAATATAGCAAAAGAATGTCATCAGCCTAGGAAGTGATATCAGTTATAGATTGTTGTCTGTTTTGAATGCAGTACTGTCTGAGGGAGAGAATATTACAGCCATCCAATACGTCTGCAGGGTCTGCACAAAGAGATTTCTTAGGATTCTAAGATATTTTGGAATGCAGACAGTGAAATTGCCAGATGAGTGGTGAACCCTCTTTAAATAGATACCTCACAATTCATTAGTTTGACTGGATGCTAGAGAAAATTATTATGCATGGATCAGAAAAGCTAACTTGGCATTGTGATTCTTTTCATGAGGAAAGACAATCACACAGATGGGCTGCCTTCACACTTAGCAGCACAACTGGACAGTCAGGGCACCTTGGCACCAAATATTGACAGAGGGTCTTGAAATCCCATGTATTAAAGTAATACAGGACAATATTTTTATCCAGGTCACCAGTGTGCAATGTGTTTGTTGCATCACATCCGCCCATCGGAATTCAGTCTGGTTGTCATGGCGCTGTCATGTTAAGGTAATGTTAATCCAATCAGCAGGTTCTCAAACTACTCCACATGTGTTGGGGTGTTGTCTCCTCACCACAGAGTCTATTCTTGCTCACAACATGCATGCATCAGCCCATCAGCACATGTGGAACCATCGGCCTTTCTTGGACAGCAGATGTTTTCATATATATTCAATTTTTTTGCATCATAATGAAGAAAAGCTGCTTTTTAGCTGACTCTGCTCCATCTTCAGAGTGACGGCATTTAGGCTATGTTGACTCTCAAATCAGAATTATTTCCAATTATATGCCAAATATCACCTGTGTTAATAACCTCAGGCTTCCTGGGAACATGCTGACAGGTGCAGAACACACATGTTTTCAGTCATCAAACTCTAAACCACTTAAGGGTGGATAGCTGACCACAGTTGTTTGATGATTGATATTAATTAATATCATTAATTATTGATCGATTAATATTGCAAACGTAAATCTTAATCCAAATGTTATCTGTTGAATAATACTACTGTGAAATGAGGGGTGCTATATAAGTTTATAATCCTTATGAATTGTTATTTATTCTTAAAATGTTCTCATTAAATGCCATAATATATTTCCAGGTTAGTTTGACTGACTACATGCAGATTGGGTCAAAAGGGAACTAAGCAGTCATTAAACAAACAAAACAACATGTATTCAACATGTGTTCCATATGCTTATTGGCTCAAGAAAAATAAGTTAGGAGTGCATTTTAGTCTGTTTTCATTAGAATTCAAGTATTTTTTTCAGGCAACAGGTCCTATATTGATGGACACAGTCTCTTTCTGTAAATATTCATGTTTGAATGAGGCCACGAGTCACATAAATGCAACAGCTATGAATTGGACTTTGCAATTTTCTTAGGATTTAATGGGCCTAATGCACACCAGATCTCCACTATGTGATTGTTTTTTGACATCAGTTTAGATGAAAAAGTGGGCTAATGTCAGTCACATGATGCTCTGAAGTGCATGCCATGTGAGAGTGTTTCTGGATGACTGACTTATCTGTGTTCATTGCAGTCATTAATATATGTCACATAACATGGACACCAGAGGCTTGCTGTGTCTCATGACTTAAACCCAGTGTGCGGATCTCTTGTGCCTCAGTCAAGCAGCAGATCTGAAGCCCTGTGAATTTCAACCGTGTCCTGTCTGTGAGAATAAAGGCCATGGAGGGCTCGCTTTTTGCATCTGGGAAAGAGGGCTGAGCACAACCTGGTACAGCCCGGTGTTGAACTTTGTAGCAGTCTTGACACCTCAGCCCACCAAGAACCACCGAATCTGTCTCCTACAGAGCGTCATTGAGTTTCTTGTGCAGACTTCCCCCCCACACAGTTACATCAAAGCAGCCATCTGATTCGATTGAACTCAAACTTTCATGCTGCTATTTTGCTATGACATACTCACAAATGACCCTTTTCATGGAAGCTATTTTAGCCAAGAATATGGCTATATTCAATTTAATTGACCCAGTGAAGCACACCATTAATCCACCACACACAACAGGGACTTTAATCCTGACAACCTAAATCACATATGGCCATGCATGTGTGTTTTTTTTTTTACTTTTATTGAGTCTCAGCAGTAGTGCATCAACTGTCACTTGCATCACTTGACCAGTAGCTTCTGTGTATTTTTGCTCCACCCACTTGTTATTCACTATATCTTTCTCCAGTAATAATTCCTTGACAAGTACATCACAGCATCACACCTTGTTTTGTTGGGGAAAGTATAGTAATTATTCAGATGAATGGACATAGACACATTAAATGCATCACTGAAACGTGAAGACTCCATAATAATAAGGTTCCTATTACAACAAATACATACAAATGAGAAGTTCTTGAACTCATGCAGCAAAATCTGAATGCAGAATAGTGCTCCCTTGGAAGCCACATGGATTTCAGGAAACAGGCAAAAAACAAATACAAGAACTGAAATGACATGTTGGAATAATGAGTTTGACTCTTAAGGCCACTGTAGGTAGATAGTGTGATGACTCTACTCATGAGCTTTGATAATAAAGTACACATTGCAGGTTTAGGTATCTCTTCTGATTTTCACATCTACACACATTCAAGTACAATGAAGCCATATGTCGCAGTTAACTAACGACAATTGGCCTTGTGCCATCTCCAGCAATCTACATCCAGCCAAGGTATTTGTTCTACTTCTGCTTTTGCTATACAGCATCAGAGACAAGTCTCCTGAGGTGGTTGTGTGTTTTATGTGGTGCCCTCACAGAACCCACCAAGATATAGGACAGACGATCATAATATTTCTTGTATAGTCAATTTACTTTTGTATTGTTAGTTCAGACACTGCTGCATACGACAATAAGCAATTTCACCTGGCAATGGCTCAGCAGTAATTCATCCCATCCAGTTACTGTTATTTTGTCAACCTGCAGCACAGGGGTCTTCAGTTAGGTTACTTGGAACGTATATGGCATGTCAATGTGTGTGTGTGTGTGTGTGTGTGCACTCATGTGAGGCCATGGCTATATACGCCCATGAATACCCCTTTGTCCAAATGATGTAGTATCCCATGGGTGCCAAGTGTCTGCACTATGTTTCAGAAGCCTCGCCAAAGGGCCTCCTAGCCTCATTTAGAGGCTAACTGGCTTTACACTCTCAACACACACACATATACACACACAGTTACAAAGTTATGAATCATAGAGTAAAGTCAAACCTTATACGGGTCCTAAGATTGATCTTAGCTTAATTAACATTCAGACTTCAAATCCAAGTAAAAGGGGATTTAGGTAGGAGAACACCCACTGATCCAAACAGCACCCAGCCAAGAGAGGCCTGGACAGGGTGCCAGTGCCTGGGCATCACCAGGGAGGTGGTACCCAAACATCCCATCACAAACACTGCATTTCTTCAGGAGCAAATGATCCAGCTTAGCAACAGCTTTGTCCCCCGTGTTGACCAAACACACATGCACAGATGCACAGAAGCACCCTATTTGTTACGCCCGTCTGAGATGAGGATTACGTAACAACAGATTTTGTTGGTTGTGCTTCAACACCTTGAAAAACACAGGTAAAAGGTTGAAGAAATAAAACACGAGCCTTATGTTGTCTCTTCCTGTTTATCCTTTTCATTTACAGAATTTGTTAAACAATACAAAAAGTAACAAAAATATCCCCTAAGATCTGTGTTAACAAGTTCCAAAGATGTAGATTAGTTGGTGTATTAATTTCAATTCAATTGCATGTGTAGCACAAATTCAAACGTTGTCTCAAGGCACTTTACCATCAGCAACATTTGCTTCCTTTCAGTAAAGTGCAATTATTGTCTCTTCAAGGTGGACTATTCAGTATTTTCCGTCCAAATCTAGAACTGGCAGTATTACATCCTGTCAGTGTAGCGTTACATATTGATTCACAGCTGTTGTCTTTAAAATACTGCAAAAATACATCCACTCTCCCCTTCATAAAGTGCATTTGAATTAAGTCAGTAAACAAGTAAACTAGTATGCATATGTTAACACCCCTATAGTAAGGCTTCAGGTCCCAGGTTTGATTACTTCCTTTTCTTATCAAACATTTTAAAAATTATTTTCCAAAAGGGTCAAGGAGCAGGCAATACAAAAAGCGATATTCAAAACAAGACCCACAAATAAAGGCACACAACCCCCCCCCCCCCCCAGAATCACCCAAAATACCCCGTACCCACCCTCCCTTCCCCCCTCAGCCAATCCCATCCCAGAGCACTATATTGTCCATTTCAGAAAATCAGGAGTCCTGCTCCTGTTCCAGGAAGGAAAGCAGTGGTTGCCAGATCCTTTCAAATTGCTCAGTTCTGTCCTTTCTAATGTATCTGATCCTTTCCAGATGGAGAGTGTCCGTCAGCTCTGTCAACCATCTTTTTAATGCGGGCACCTCTCTTCCTTCCCAACACATTAAAATCAGCTTCTTGGCTGTTATCAGTCCATACACTGATTGATTACTTATTCCTCTTCCTCAATGAGATCAAGGACGTTCTGAGAGTATTCCTTCCACCACAGGACTATTTGGGCCCACCAGCTCTGCAGTGCAAACCCTGTTCTGTACATTTTGGACCATGAGCTGTCTTGCACTTCCGCAGGGGGGTTGGACCAAGAAGGTTTGATTTAAGTTGGCCTTAGCTCCTGCCAGCGGTCAGCATGTTTAATCCCAAAACCCTACTAGACAGTATATATTCTTTGATGTTTACAGGTTTTTGTTTGAGTCAAAACATGCAGTAAAGAAACAGTTGATGTGCGGTTGCACCTGTCATTTACATGCAACTGGCATTTCCTCATAGAAATATAGAGTTTTTATCTGTGTGTGAACTGTGTGAATATGAGAAATGGGTACATAATCGTGCCCATCTCTTGGTGATCAAACTGGCACCAATGCCATTTTTTATTTTAGTAGCCTGCAAACAAACAGGGGCTTTTCCCATATAACATCAAACCTTTGGTCACAACTTGTTCCATGTTTTTCATGGAATTCCTACCTGCGCTGTATATTCACATCTTATTGTTTGTTTTGTGCAAGTAATAGAGTTTCTAAGCTCCCTCTTTTGATGCTTGCATGTGTGTGTGTGTGTGTGTGTGTGTGTGTGTGTGTGTGTGTGTGTGTGTGTGTGTGTGTGTGTGTGTGTGTGTGTGTGTGTGTGTGCGTGCGCGCGTTTCTTCATAAGGGGTAGAATGCTTCCAGTTAAATCTACAGGGGATTTGTTTGCTTTTATTGAAGTTGTCTGGTTGTCCATTGCTTTAAGGCCCCAGGAAATTAAAGTGCTTTTGTCAAGATAGTATTTCTGAGAAGAATCAAAGACTTTGACTGGAACCAGGAGTCTGCGGGGAGATTTGCTTGAAAACATAAAAACCAGAAACCTAAAAACACTGCATTTGAAATGAAATACATGCAAAAGTGATTTGATTTTTGTCTCACCAGCCCTAAACAGCTGTTTGGTTTGTTTACATGCGTGACGAGCAATGACTGTAACACTTTTGAACTATCGCACACTGAAAGATACAATATATTCCACACAGAACATCAAAGTTAACACAGATGCTTACAGGTATATATTTTTTCTTAGCCATGTGAGCCAAGTCATTTATTTGGGACGTTTCAACACAAACTAAAAAACATGTTTATATTACTTGTGTGTGAAATTTAAGTGAGGTAATTTGAAACTCTATATAATGCGCAGAATATCTATGGTGTTTAGAATATAAAACACGCTTAATCTATTACATAAGTGGGGTAATCCTATGTAGCTCCATTTTATGATAACCTGTTAGCCATGAGTTAGCGATTACCAATTAGCTAACTATTATCAGCTGGTTATAAATTGTTTTTCTGACTTGAAAAAAATAACATACACCTCTGTCAAAAAACGGCATCTTTTCAAAAACATAATCACGTGGGTACAGTATTTGTGTTCACCTTTGCTAGTTAACGTGGTATTTTCACAGTGTTGCATGTTTTTTGTAACCTCACAGTGACAATAAGTGACAGTCAGGTCAGGTGGCGGCATAAATCTCAAGGACCCCAAATTTTTTTTTAAATTTTCTGCATTGGCAAGAGATACATGGAAGAAGGGATACGAGTGAAGGTGATGGAGAAAGATAAATCAACATTAATGGGTAGAAAAATGCAGAGGGGATCAACAAGTTCAAAGACACAAGAGAGACAATAGTAATAGTTTCATCCACTACTGTTCACCATTGTTTATGTAAACATGTAAGCTGTGAGTTTCTTCCTCAAAATAGAGATATTTTCTATGTCTCTTCTTCTTTGTTTCTTCTATTTGTATATTTAAATTACAAAAAATATTTTTTCATGCCTGTTTTGAGCGTAATGACATTTTCTTAACATCTTTAGAAAACTTTTTTAAAAAGTATCTTTTTTTCCAATTCTCACTTCAATATTATGAGAAGGAGTGTTAACAGTTGTTTGCAATCTATTTGCACACATGTGAATTCATCATACATCAAGTTTTTAAGACCAGCAACGAGACTGATCAAATTGGTTTACTGAAGATTTACTTCGGTTCCTACAGTAATCAGGCAGTCAAAGTCAACCATTATTGCTGTTATTACTAAATATCATTATTAGGAGGAGTATTTAAAGAGTGTTGTAGTAGTGTCAATTAAATATGAGCTTTGATAATTAATGCTTTGATCAGACTCTACCACATCATTCCTCCTAACCCTTTGTTTGTTTGTTGCCTCACATCAGCATTCAGGCTGCCTCTCTCTGCTCCTTCACATCCCTCTCTTTTCCATCATATCCTCCAACCCAGACAACCACAGAAACTGTTTGTTCCAAGCCTGTGATATGGCACATGAGCACGTTTCCTTTGCACAAATTAGTGATGTTTCAGTGCGATGGTTAGCTCTGGTTAGGTTTCGGCACAAAAGCCTGTGGTTAGGAAAAGATCATGGTTTTGGCATTGATGAGAATTGTTAAGTTTAGGAAACAATTTTGCCTTTTTAAGAATTTTCTTACCTCACAATTGGCAAGAGGGATCGAGCAGCAGTCTCCTGTACTTAAATCTAGTGTGTGTGTGTGTGTGTGTGTGTGTGTTTGTGTGTGTGCATGTGCATTTGAAATATCCACCCCTCCAACAAGTCGCCTCAAGGATTTGTTGGCATTTAAGTCATCTGAATTCCTGCTTTCTTGTGGTTGCAGTGACTTCTTCTCTTCTCTCCATTTAGTTTTCTGAAGACAAAATCCAGAAGTCACATCAGCCGTGAAGGATGAACAGGTAACAGATTGAGTGAGTTTGTTACAACACAGTGTAAAAGGCGTGCAAATGTATCCAGTAGACTGAAAGGGATGTGATTGGATAACTGGAGGAATTTCTAACAGGGTCTCTGCAGTGGACGGAGCCAGGACCACAGAGCAGCTAAATACAAAAGTGATCTAACAACAGATGTGACAGACAGGAGAGCAGAAACCGCCAGCCCAGTTTATAAAATCTGATCAAGGGTGTTTCCACTGAGGTGCACGAGTTCATGCGCAAACTGGTTGAGCCTTGAAGTTTCAAAAAGTAGAGGACAAGTGTTGTTAGGGAGTCCGTTACCACAAATTAGACAACCTTCTGAAATGTCTCAGTTTTCCTTGTATGTAGCTGTCCTTTTATACATTAAGTTGATTATAGCGCTCACTCTGTTCCAAGCAGTATGACACTCACAGCCTAGTGTCATAACTCGGCTGGCAGTCAGCATTGCATTATGGCTATTATCGTTTAGATAGAGAGCGCCACACAGTACTTCTGTTGCACTCTGGCCGGCTGTACGGGTGGCTCTCTGGGGCAGGAGGTTGTGTGTCGTGTTGTGGCATGGTGGTGTGTATGACTTTCAGAGGCTCTGAGGAAACTCTCAGCGCAGCCGGGAAGCGAGGGGAGCTTTGTGATGAATCGGGGAAGTGAGCTCCGACGAGGTGGGGGGGCAGCTTTAGAGACTCCGTCAGCTGTCGGCTCGCCATTGGTTGTTTCAGCGCCACTGGCGTCCGGAGGCGTTTCTTGCACGTGGCGTTGCGGCACAGCGTGCACGGCGTCTTGGCTTTGGGTTGGTTGGTGTGTGGCAGAGGTGCTCTTTGTTTTTTTGTTTCTCTGCCTTTCTAATAAAAACTTCTGCAGAGTTCCAATTGCGTTCCAGGCTAACTTTACATAAACAATGGCACTCCGTGTGGCCTAAAGTGTTTCATTGACTTTCGATGTGCTTGGACCCGATGCAGGCTGTCCGAAAAAAAACTAATTAGAGGGCTCTGCTATATGCAGATCTTGAAGAGGTTGGCAGTGAGAGTGATGGACCATTTTATAGATGTTAAAAAGTAGCAGCCAAGGACTTTAATGGAGTCATTTTGAAAAAAGGAGCAATTTTGCCTTGACTCATGCAACCGGTGCAACCGGTGCAGAACAAAAACAGCCGAACTTTGACCTCTGTGCTTATGACAACTTCTGGTAAAGATGACTTAAGAAGGCCCTCTGCTGGTCCTGATTCTGTAGGACCACACATACACGCACACACACGTCCGCGCACACACACACACACACACGTCCGTGCACACACACACACGTCAGCACACACACACAAATATTTGGCCACAGAGTGAGAGGATTAGTGTGGGGCAGATAATGGCTTTTCCAAGACAACCTGGACGCAGAGCGATTTAACACAGCAGCCACAGAGCACACACTCGCTTGCGTTAGGGGCTTCCCTAATGTTGTGGGCTCTTTTTTGAAAATGTGAAGCAACTGTAACCAGGACCCCTGGGGGGACTGATGGGCCCGAGACCCCTTACGACCACCGTCCCCAATGACCTCCTCTGCCTTGCGACCACCATATGTGTGTGTTTGTGTGTGTGTGTGTGTGTGTGTGACCATCAAACATTATGATCAAAGGATTAGGGGCCTTGAAGTGGCGCTCTTTTCCTTCACTCTGTTTCCAGTGTAGTTTTTTGCAAAGTTTCATAGAGTACCGTATAAATGCACATCACACACACACAGTGGTCCATATAAATGCATATATAAGGTGTGTGTATATGTATTTGTATGTGCGTGTGTGTGTGTGTGTGTGACCACAACATAACCTTTCCATTTCCATTAAAGCATATATTGGACCTCGACACTTATGTTTATAGTTTATAATCACATCCTGATCCACCAAAGCCAACTGCCCAATAGCGGTGACCATCTTTTGTGTGTAGATATATTCAAACATGTTTTTTTCAACCCAAAAGCTAACAAGCAGTTTTTGTACTTCACTGACATCGACCACAGTGTTGACAAATCATAGAATATCATTTGTACAGTGTTGGCACCATGCAGGAAACCAGCTTTCATCTTCAATCACTCATGGCAGGTTGGCTGGTGTGATCTGTTGTGCTCAGTTGCATTACTCACACAAATAAACGAACCACACCTTCCTTGTTAGAAAAGAACAATGGCTCCATGTATACGCCAACAAGTAGTTACCAAAGGGGAAAATAGTGGATGTCAGAGGTCCCAGATACGTCATGTCACTGTGAAAAAGGAGCGCTGTCAGTTTCATCATCTTTCCAAGGAGCTGCATCTGCTGGATTTAATTTGGATTTTTATGCAATTATTGTATTAAATGGATCAGAGTGATGCCTGCACCCTGGAACTTCTTTGTACAGAGCCTTTTTTCAAGGTTTCATGCTGATAAAAAAAACTGATTTCAAAATGTGGAGATTGCTAAGTGGAGTTTGATTTGCACGGGCTACATTTTGTCGGATTCAGTCTCAGTGATATCTGAAGAATTTCAATACTGATATCAAATGAATGGACAATGCATTCGGTGTTTAACCTGCAACAGCTGTTGAGTTGACAGATAAAACCCACAATGCACTGGCGGAGAAGAAAGATTAATTAAAAAATGCTGCATTGTACACTGATAAGCAATAGTATTTTGTGTTAAAATTATTTTTTTTTGTTGGTAGATATGTGTGTGTGTGTGTGTGTGTGTGTGTGTGTGTGTGACATCAGCATAGAGAAGAACATCATGTTACATCTCTACTCAGAACGCAGAGAGATTTCTAGTGATTCCGTTCACTGTTCAGAAGCCATAAAGCTTGTTTGCTTGACATTTTTCCAACATATGTCAGTTTGAGCCAGCCGAGGCAAATTTTAGTCCACTTGCATTCCACTTATGTGCAATTGTGGTGTGCTTCACTTAATTTTTCTGTATAGCATCTTGTTCACTCTTTCCCACGTTGAAGGGGTAATAAACACTGCAGTCCATTTGAAGCCACAATCAGGTTTTTCTTTTTTTTATTTCAGCTGGTCGTTGATTTAGCCCGATGTCTGTGACTCTGATCTCACTGCTCTCCTTTCTCCATCCCTTGATGAATTTGTGATGCCCTTGCTGAAAGGCTGTTGTCACTATTCAGCCTGTGAATGTTGAGTGGACCACCCTGTATTTCACACTGATGGAGGCATAAAAGACTTTTTGCTTTCAACAATTTTTTAGGTGAAGTTGCATCTTTACACACACTGAGCTGCATGAGGTTTCCCCCTTTCCCCAGAGCACAAAATTACCCACTGAATCTGTTTGGTTGTGTGAGAGGCTTAATTAACATTCCCTGAGTGTTTACAGTCAATTATTCAACACAGTGGTTTGCTGTGGGAGCTACTCATTACTGTCACAGAGGGAACAAATCCTCTCTTTAAGGCAAAAGAATCCCCAGGGAAAGGATCTTTGTTCAAAAGAATGAGATTTAAAAAGCGTTTAAGTTAAGTACTCGCCGGTATGATATCCACTACTTCTCAAAATTCATCTGACCAAATGCTGAAAAGGGAGATGTTGTCAGGAGTGTTTGTGTGTTCACTGCAGCTGTTGATAATAATGTGAGCAGCCGAGCTATGAGATGTGGGACACAGCATTGAGCATGCAAAGCCCGTATAAATATACAGAGAGCGTTTAAGCACCCCACACTGCACGGTTTCCCACACTGCAAATGATACACACACTTCTCTCGCTGGTTTGATAAGTGCATGCATGTTACAGGGTCATTGTGCATGTCTGCTGGTTAGATATAAAACAAGCTAACTAGCTCGATTCACACACAGAGACACACACTCACGGGGCACACACACACACATACACCCATGCAAACCCTCCAACCACTAAACAGGCATGTAGCTCTGCCACTGCCAAGCAAACATGTAATTACACCTCGTTCTCAGATGCTCCCACTTCCTTTTTTACACATTCTCTCCTTTTTTTCCCTTCCTGTCAGTTCTTCAGTATCACCACAGTTTGTATCACATGTGGCTGTGGGGACGCCATGAGGGAGGATATATATCGGGACATTAACATTCCTGATGGTTTGCTCCGGTTACTGTGAAGGAGCTTCTTACAACTTAGTTAAAGTCTGGGCTGAAGGGAAACAAGAAGAGGTAGGTTCTTACGACTCAGTGAATAACTCAGGCAACAATGTGCGCAAGGTCCAGGAAAGTTGCAGTGAGGACTGTGTGGAGAGTTTTGGTCTACCGTCAGATGTGCACAAAGAATAAAAGACTCAGCTAAAATGGTACTGCAGCAATTATTGGGAATCCTATTTCTTTAGGAGACTCCTCCCCGTGTGATATCTTTTAGTTCAGATGACTACAAAGAGAAAAAAGAAGTGGTCAAGTGTAACTAGCTAACTAACTTTTTCAATTAGTCGATTATTCCTTTGTTCTTGTATTCATTTTTTATTTATTTATATAAAACTATTTTATTTTACTAGCAGACTGTTGTTATCATTACCAGTTGCCATAATGTGGCAAATAAAGAATTAATGTTAGATAGTCTAAGAGGGCCATCTGAAACCTTGTTCTTGTTTGGGGCTGATGCTATAGTTTAGCTGGTTAAACTTGCACACTTCCTAAAGCACCTTTACCTAACTCAACTGTTACACAAAGAATCAATATAAATACATGTTAATGAGCAATGCAACTCAACATGCCGATGTTATCGATTATGTCAACTAATCGTTGTAGCCCTAGTTAAGAGTATTGCCACTACTATCATGTTTGTCAGTGTACAGTTTTGTAGAGAGCTGAGAGCTGTGAGAGTCAACTAACAGTGACAATACAGGCAAACTACTACACAATCAACTGATCTGCAGCATTGAAGACAGATTTTTCGGTAGGCCCATAATATATACTGTAGGTAGATATAGATAGACTTCGGAACAATGAACATAGTGTTGCATCACTAAAGCAGAGGTGAATGTGGAGGTTGTGTATTTCAACACATTGGGCTGCAAGACTGAGTTTGTTAAGTGTTATCCACCACCATCCTGCAAAGAGCAGAACTTGGGTTCTACAATATTTTGTGGTTTTATTCAGCAATGCGCGCATGACAAAGACTGTTGGAAAGTAAACATGAAACCACCATGCTTATCTACATGCATTACTTTTTCCAACCATATTCCATCCCACATAATGGTTTATGTTCATGTGGAGCTCCCACCATCGATATAGGAAATGCAGTTTACAAGGTCGGTTGATGAAAATCCATGATGTCTGTGTGTAAAAAGTAAATAGGTTGGCATCTTAAATAGCGCGTTTTCTACCTGAAAGATACTCAAAGTTTTGTACATTCATTCATTCACATTCACACATTTACACACTAATGGTGGAGGCTGCCATACCAGGTTATCTTATAACCGTTCATTCACCATTCCACCTCCTGAGCCATGCTGCCCCTCTGCAGCAGACAGAAACAAATCCAGCACCAGTGCTCGAACCATACACAACCAAGGTCACTTTTCTTGCCTAAATGCGACCAAAGTGTCTTAATAACCAGGCAGAATTTCCATGGTGGGCTCTGATGCAGGCAAGAAGCTGAGCTCAGTGTGTGTGTTGTAGTCAAGATGATTCCAAACATGTCACCAGTCTAGAACACTTCCCAAGATTAACTTGTTTTGTCACTTTTTTGATTAGATGGTCTTGGTAGTAGTAAAGTAGTAGAAATACTGACATTGTGGAAATTATGAGCAATTACTACTCATATTTAGAGTCGATAAAAAAGTCAAAAGAAATGTGATAATTAAGGTAAAAATGTTGCTCTGTATTGCTTTAATTTATTATCAAAAACTATGGTTTGTAAGAGTCATGGCATTACTCCCTCTGTGTTTGATATTCAATCTCACTTTTTCTCTATTTTGGTTAACGGGCCTGTGGACCCCGATCCTTCACACTACTGTAGTAATTAACCTTGATGTCATTTTTGAGCAGGACGTGTCCTTCAGTGAACACACAA
>CAESWR010001245.1:215745-239588 GCA_903171835.1 Mullus surmuletus
ACATTTATTAAAAACTAAAATGACATCTGCTCACCATTGTTCATTCTGGATGTTCTGATGTTTATGTGTTGTTGGTCGAGGTTTCCTATTTTGGAAATTCCACATTTGCCGAATATCAACTACAGTAGCCTCCCACTTGCTGTGACATGCAGCTCGTCATTCCATCAGTGTAAAACTTCTAAAGCACACAAGCATATCAAGGCAATGGAGAGGCTATCTCTCCACCCTATACATTCCATATGTATGGAGACTGACCCTGACGGGGGTTGCTCACGTGGATTACTCTTTAAGACACATCACCTGTGGTGGCCTCGCACTGATTACACCCATGGCTATATAATCACTGCGCATGCGTGGCCTCTCCTCCTCCTCCTTTAACCTTGATTGGAAAATGTTCCAGAGCGGCTATGTGGTGGGGAGATAGTCTCTCCACTCACGGAGCCTGGGTTAGTCATGTAACCATCTGTTCTCTATCGTGTCAAGACCCTACAAACCATGTCCACCCTACAAAATTCCATATGTATGGGGACTCCCTAAAACACACTGCGACACAAAAAGGCAGTTGAGTACGAAAGAGACGTCACTGCCACCAGGGTGCTCATCCATGTGCTCAAAATGAGTGAAAACAAGTGCAACTATTTACAATCATACACCATTACCCCCCACTGGCCAATGCTTAGCTGGCCTCGCCAGACGCTAAGGTTAGCTGTGAATCGGTAAACTGACACCTACCCCTCCTGGTTTCAAGGCTAGCTAAATTGAAAAAGACAGCGCTGCAAGCCCTGGTTATGGGTGCATGGTACGTAGAGCCATGTCCTACTGCCCTCAGTCCAATACACGCCCAGTTAATGGGGTGCTAGCTGCTATATTCATGCAGTAGGACCTAATAAATGTGGATGGGGTCGACCAAGAGGCTGCTGTACAGATCTCTGACAGATGGGCACCTCGCCATAAACTCCCAGAGTGGAATGTGTGGAATGTGCCCGCAGACCTGCCAGGGCCGGCCTGCCGGCCCTCTTATATGCCTCCTAGATTGCATTTACAACCCAATGCTGAAGCCTCTGCTTTGAGACTGGCTGCCCAATGTAGTTGGGTCTGTTGCAGATGAAGAGCTTTCGACCCTGCCTCACCATCCTGAGGAGAGTTGATGGGTGCAATTCAAAAGACTGACCGACAGTGGAGTGAGATCAGACCTTAGCGTGCAACGCAGGTTTTGAGAGCAGCACCATCCAGCATCACCTGGCAGCATTCCTCAAGCACCGAAAAGGCATGGAGACACTATTGCCAAAAAGTAATGCTGCCTTAAGAGAAAGCCACTTCGGCTCCACTGTTTCCAGGGGTTCAAATGGCTCATGCTGCAACGCTGACAGCACCATGTCCAAATCCCATGGGGAGACAGCTGGCCTTACATGGTATGGAGCTGCCACCATTCCCCCCAGGGTTTAGGGAGACTTGCCAACCTCCAGTATTTCCTGTAGGAACTGGACAATGTCAGAGGCAGTGCAGGAGAGGGGATCCACCCGTCTCACATTACACCAAGACTGGAAAACTCCCCAACGATAAGCATATGCTGCCTGAGTTAATGGAGCCCGGGCTCCCTGCAGAGTGCTAACCAAAGACTGGGGCATATATCATGGCTAGCAGAAGGTCCGAGGGGAGATCTCCCAGGGATGTCCCTGCAGGAGGGGAATGATTGCAAAGAACAAAATCATCTGGGGCCAATTGGGAGCCACCAGAATGAGGGCCACCTCTTCGACTTGGACTCTCTGTAAGAGTGGGTGCAGAAGGGCAAAGGGAGGTAAGGCATACAGGAGGCCCCGAGGCCACTTGTGCGCCATCGCATCTGTGCCATGGGGAGGGTCGATTCTCCCTTTAGAGAAAAAGAGGGGACAGTGTGCTGTCTCCCTGGAGGCAAAGAGATCGGCTACAGCTGTGCCGAAGCAGTCCCAGATCTTGCTACACCACGTCTGGATGCAGCCTCAATTCCCCAGGGAGGGGTCCCCCCTTAGAGAGTTGCTCTGCTGCCAGGTTGGTGGGACCTGGAACATACATTGCACACACAAGAGACTTGGACAGTGGATGTGCCCACTAAAGTGACTGGTTCTCCGCACCCATTTGGTCATTCCAAACTGCAATTCTCAGCTGCTTCGCCTTTTTTTCCCCACTGAAGCTGCTTAATGAGAGTGGCTGGAAGCTTTTAGGAGAAAGCTCTGAACCTGGCTTCCCTCACTCTTGCAGGCAGGATAAAGTAATTCATACAAGAAGTAGGGTCTTGGCTGGCTGTGTGTGTGCATGATCCAGTCCCTCATGGCCATCTTCCATTGGCATTTAATACCACAGCACATACAGGTGTGGCCAACCAGGCTTGACATTTTCTGACACAATCAATTACCAGCCATTACCTCAAGGGTGTGAACTGACGGATGGCTCAAACAGAATTTGAACAGGCGATTTCTGGTGTTCAGTCAGTGTCACTAACCACTACGCCAAAGGGGGCTGGTACCGTGCTCCTTTGGTTTGTGTGGATTGCTTATGGAACAATCATGGCTAGATCAACTTGTTCTATTCTGTGCTCCGACTTGGTCAGATTCAACAAGGACTAGGCTGCAAGTGTCAGACGACACTGCCGCCGATACACACAAGCCAGGTAACGCCACGGTGGTGTGCATCGGTAAGATAAGCAGGGACCACGCTTCCAACAGCCCACGTGGAACAAACAACACAGCGATCCAGAGAGGAGCCCGTAGACCAGAGATCTGCTCTAAGAAGCAGGATTTATGCTTAAAGAGGTAACGTCAGGGTAAACTATGACAGTGGTTCACTTCTTTGCGAGGCGAGTCACAATGGTAACCATGGTAACCGAACGGTGAACCTCCAACGGAGCACATTCTGTTCCAGATTGAGATCATCAGGTATAAAAACAATGCCCACTGCCCAATCAACTCTCTCGGAAAATTGCGTCACTGTTCTTAGAAGATCCAGTTGATCTTGGAGCATGTATAGTTTGAAGGTCACTCCAACATGCAAGAGTGTTCAGGGACCATCAAAAACCCCTGACGTATGCCGATGACCAGTTCTATGAGAGCAATTCAAATTTCATTGTGCTATTTTATATTGATGTTATAATACAATATGAAAGGATTTCTTTATTAGAGCCCTACTTACCACTTTGAAGGATGTTTTTATATTTGTTGCACACCTGCTCCCATGTGAGCTTTGTTCCACTGGGATTGGAGCTGAAAATTCAGCTCTGATTGTGAGTAACGCCGGTGAATTACATCCGAGCAACACGGCAGTTTAAGGTAATAACCACATCTGATTGCAGTTACAAGATATCACTGTTTTTAGTCATAATCTACAATATTATAGGTCTATGAACATTCAGGCTGTTGGCGATCTTTTGCCTGAATTCGTTGTGGGTCTTTGCGGCAGCTACTGTGTACATATGGAATATGTAAGGTGAAGAGATAATGTTGACATGACAGAAAACCACACTTGGTGCCTGATGTAAGAATGTGCATCAATACTGTCAAGTTCACTGAACATGTAGAACGTAGTTCTGCCATACTAGAGGTGTGTATTATCAGATTAATGACACAAATTGAGACCAACCACTTGCCAATCCGGATTTGTAGTAACATGCAATCACTTTATACTGTTAGTGCAAGATCACAATGTGACATTCTTACTGGTTTTTGCTGCTCTAATTGGATTAACACATTTGCTGCCAATTAAAAGGGAGCTAAATTGGGGGAAATTACATTCACCTAAAAAAAGAAACGTCTATGGTGTGAAAGAAGACTATGATTCTTTTAACTAGTCCCCACGAAGTTGTTGCTTCATTTATTGATGCAGGTTTTGCCACACTACACATGTACTGCGAGTGTAGGATGTGACTGCCAAACCTGTAAATTCCCATTTATTTCCCTGAGTCATATAATCATTGCTTGAAAGAATGGAACATTTGTACACCCAAACACTCCCAAAGAATTGGAATGTTGTACCAAGATGTGTTACCTCACACAGATGTGTGTTCATGTCACCTTTATCGCTGATTGTTATAATGCATGTTATTCACAATACAGCTGTTACATTCACTGTTAGAGAAGAGAAGAAGATATATAACAGGAAGATATATAACAAAGTCAAATGATTTCCATTATTTCAAAAATCACAAAAAAATACAATTCCAGCAAGTTCCAGCTAATAATTGTTCAAAGCTTTAACACAAAAGGTTGAGCAGTAGTGTCAAAGTCTGAGACCCTACAAGGCTGATGGGACAAAATGGGTGGATATCTTTCTGAGAACAGGAATATTTCATGAAAAAATATGGACAAAAGACTGGGTAAACTACAGAAACAGGCCTCATCATCCGTCTGTGAATGCCAAGAACCAATCACATGTTCTGCTGGGTAGGGGTCAGGGGTCAGCTAAGAGTCACTGGACTATTGGAGCAAGATGGTGGAGGGCCTTCATAGCAAACAGCATGGACCGAGGTCTGTCCCACTTATCTGCTCTTACCACATTACCTACTATACTTCATTAGGTCTTATTATTATTATTAGATGTCAAATGATGACATCTAATCTTAAATAAATATCAGTGTCACGTGTGATACTTAGTAAGCATAAAAATATGAAAACACAGCACAGTGTCAACATTCACTGAGCATTGAGCTTGCAGTGTCACATGTGATACTTAGTAAGCATAAAAATATGAAAACACAGCACAGTGTCAACATTCACTGAGCATTGAGCTTGCAGAAAGTCAGGCAAAGATATCAGTTAATGTGGCTGCCAAGGACGCTTTCCTATCATCAAGGCTCCAGCTGATTGCCATACACTGACATACAGCTTGTTTATCTCACATTTCCTTACTCTACCGCAAGCAGGTTAACAAAGGATTAAATGAGGCAGACAGAGACCCATACACCCCCCTACACACATATGCACACACACACAGACACACACACACACACACACATACACACACACACAGAAAGAGAGAGGAAGAGAGAGAGAGAGAGAGAGAGAGAGAGAGAACAAACCACCTCTTATCCATTCAACAAATGCCATCCAGGGACACTGAGTATTTATAACCTCAATAACTCAATCTGCTTCATTAGAAGTCACAATTCTGTTGGAGAGGCCTTTAATGGGGCCACAGAAGCAGGGACCATTGTTGAATTCTTCTTAATTTGAGGCCTGCAGCAGCCTCTACAATTCCATCATGCTTCAACCATGTTAGCCGTGCTTTAAAAGTCTATTGCAGTGAAATGCAGTGATTAACTCGCAAAAGCTATCGTCTCCTGGGGATAGAATGTGTGCGCATTATGTGGAGCTGCGTGTGTTGAATGATGAATCAAGAATGTCAGGGTGACTTCACAGGGGTTCCCTCTAAAAGCTAGAGCCGAGTCAAGACAATGAAGTGAACCTGATTTCCTGAAGTGCAGGGGGGAGGTTGAGGCAGCATTGCTGTTTTTAGATCACTTTGAAGGACTGAGGGTAAAGGTGAATGGTATGAATAGTAAAAATCTTGAGCTAAGTTAAACTAAAGTATGCCAGTTACCTTTGCGGGTGAGAGCGTGGTATGTGCCTGGACACTGAAGACAACATGGGGGAATAAATCTATAAACAAATAAAGAAGATGGAAGACCAGCCACCACCATAATGGAAAAAAAAAAAAAAAAACAACAACATGATGTTGGCTCCCTCTCATAATTACCGAAAGGAAACTGGATGGCAACAATTCTGAGCATCAATAAAATCAGCCCTGATGTGGAAGAGGAGAAAAGTTGTGATAAAGGAGCAGAGAGGAGAGAAGCAATAGCTGAAGAGCCTGCTGACAGCCAAGGTAGCAACAGCTGTGAAAGCTGCCACGGAAGGTCGTAAACCAATAAAGATGCAATGAAAGTGATGCCCACAGCCCCCCCAACTGAGGCTTCAGTGCAGCAGCAGCAACAGCCACCACCACCATTTGGCTACATGACACCTCTCACACATCAGGCACAGCCCAGCCCACAGTGGAGGGTCCCACCTTGTTGGAGTGACTGCAGGGGGAGAGGACGACTCCTAAATGAGATTCAGAGGAAGGGGAGGTGGCTACAGGACCAAATGCATGCTTCATTTCTGGAGCTCAAGCCCAGTGGTTCAGGGGATGTCCAGCCCAAAGGACATTTGGCAGGAGGCCGCCCATGCCACAAAGACTGAACACATACCAAGCAACAACAAGACAAATGGCCCAGGCAAATCCTCATTCTTATTTTATGGACACGTGCTGCTCTCAGGAAAGCTAGCCCACTCACAAACACTGTGCCAAAATTCTGAAGATGTTTAATGGTGCTGAAGATTGACACATCCTGATCCCACTCATAGTGCATACTGGTGCCACTACTCAATTCCTGATCATTGGAAAGGTGCAAACCCCCCTACCCTTACAATGCACCAGGGGCCTCATGTACTAACAACTACGTGGATTTCACACTAAAGGCCAGCGTACGCAAGAATCCCCGCAAAAAAATTCTGGATGTATCAATAAGTGCGTGCGCCAGGATCCGCGCACCTTTCCTCCATACATCCCACTCAGCGTGGAAATGAGCGCGTGGCCGGGCCCGCCCTCGTTACCGCCCACCTATATGCAATTCTATCTAAACAGGGTCTCTCCTGTCCACGCTCGCAAAAAAATGTGGAAGAAGAAGAAGTTGACAGCGTGTACGCTGGAGGTGCTGGTCGGGAAGGTGGAGGAGAAACAAAGGGTTTTGTTCGGCAACCTTCGTCAGTATAAAAAATACAAACAATGTGAGGAGAAGGTTTGACAGAGAGTGAACGCGGTGAGTTCAGAGCCACATCAAAGTGGCGGGACGTCCAGCGGCCACACAGGTGGGGGTCAGAGAGAGGAGCTCACACATGCCGCCCCCCGCGCTGACTCCCAGAGCCTGGAGGGTAAGTGGGGGGTCCAATTCTTACTGCAACATCCCTGCATGCTTTGCTATCAATGTAAACGCAAGAATAACACACAATCAGGCATTTAAATAAACCCACATTTTTAATGATCAGCAGAAATGGATGTGTCGGCCAGTGTGTGTGGCGCGGGCAGCCCACCCGGACGCGGCGGCGCATCCTCCGGCCCACCTGAAGGGAGGGTCCTCATACAGGCAGTCCTTCAGTCACAGAGGAGATTGTACGTGGAGTCTCAGGCATCAATTACGGATCGAGCGCAGGATTAACGTTCTTCAACGTTTAGTTGAACAAAATAAATCCATTATATGGCTTCATGAATCTTGAAATTGTGTGCTTCTTCCTCATTCACATTGTGGTGTTTGCATCCAACGCAGCGCTGTTTCCCCTACGTTCATCATCGCGAGTAACGCGATGTGACCCCCTATGTTACAAGCACCCCCCCCCATGCCCGGTCCGACGTTGCAAGCTGCCCCCCCCCCAACTGAGCGAGCCGGTCTGCTCGTAAATTTCCCGAGCCACTTCCTTGTTCCAGTCCAGCATTGGTCACCAAACATCGCCACACAGTGTCGCCAACGGACTAAAGTGCCGCTCACGCAAGAATCTGGATTTATGCACATTTCCACGGCACCTCCGAAGCTGCCGTGGCAGACGCAAGAATCGACGCACTTTTCAGGATTGATACATCCCATCGTGAGCTCCGATCCTTGCATACGCACGTTTTTCTTGCGTAAACGGCGTTGATACATGAGGCCCCAGGTCTGGGAGAATAATGCTGTATGGGATGAAGCATGGTGTTTATGGATGGAGAGACATGAACCAAAGATTGAACATAGATCTATGTGAGCGATGAAGGAGCAGCATATATCTAACACCATAACAGGCCAGTTGGTTTACAGGACACCTCCTCCTCCCTGATGACGAGAAGCGGCCCATATCAGGCCTGCCATTGCTCCCTTTGCTAGTCTTTGGGACTCATGGTACTGTGAGCCAGGAAGTTCAAGGTTTGGGTCCAACAGCAAGATTGTGAATACAGTGTCTTATCAGACTTTACCAGATATCCTCAGCATTGAGACTGTTGGACCACCCCCACTCACATCCCATTACCCAGAAACCCAGCTCCAAGCATTATGGCATTTTCTCCAACTGAAGAGGAAAGCCTTGAAGGTGTCCCTGACTGTTTGTAGGCCATGCCGGCCATCATATGGCCACACTAACTTTGAAGGAGCGTGTCAAGCCAACATATATCTCTCAGTACCCCCTCAAGGCAGAAGCTGACACAGGCATTTATTACACCATCCAGGGACTTCTCAACGCCGGAGTGGTAGTGCCTTGCCATTTCCCCCTGGAACACCCCATTGAATCCAATTAAGAAACCTGTTGGCACCTGTAGGAGGCTCATGATTGAGAAGCCATCCACAGGAAGGAACACAAAATGAGAGAAGCACTGCATGCCATGCATTGGGAAACAGCAGACCACTGCTTCTTCACAAGAGTCCGGCTAGCTCAATCGGTAGAGCATCAGAAGAGTCTACGACAAGAAGAAGAGTTTTACACAAGAAACAGCTAACGACACCAATATCATGTGGCATAAAGAAATGCAGCGGGGAGCATCACCAAGAACAGACATGCCAAGAACTTGGAGACATGAGAATCGTTAAAGCTGAAAAGGGAAAATATCCAGTTACCTGTGCTCCTTTCAAGACCTGACCACAAACATGGATCTTCAGAATTCAGTGTCCAGGTACCGCTACCTTCTTGTTAAAGTTGATAGATTCTCTGGCTGGGTGGAGGTTTTCCATGTAAAAAGGAAACTGCTGCCAATGTTTGCAAAGCATTATGACACTAAATCATTCCGTGACATGGTATACCAACATTAACCAGGTCCGATAATAGCTCCCATTTCAATTCCAAATTGTTGTGTGAATTTGAGGAAGGACTAGGTTTCCTCCATAAATTCGGTTTGGTATAATATCTAACAAAACTTCGTAATTCACCTGTTTAAAGTTATGCGCAGAACCAAAACCTCACTGGTGACATGCCTTACCAAGTAGTATTTTTACGCATTCGAAATCATGAGCGTAGTGGACCTTACTTGAGTCCAGTTGAAATATGAATGGGAAACCAATGATTCGCCCTCCAATCCAAACCGTGTACAAATGCAAATGGAGATAAATGTGTCAGCTGAGTCTGTCTCTCCAGGTTCGAGAAGCAAAAGGAGGCCTGGTTGATAACGAGGAAAAACTGTTGGACACCAATCCTGGAGATTGGGTGTGGGTATAGTTAAAAAGAAAAAAAAGAGAGAAAAAGATTCACTTAAAGTTAAAAGAAGGAGAAAAAAGATGCTACCTCACAGTGGGTTCATTTTACCCATTGTGCGAAAGCAAAAGGACCAAGTGATACGGCTGATCAGTAAACAGGACAAGCGTAAGTAAGATGATGTCAGTATTGGTAATAAGATTTACTTTTTTTTTCTTTTAAGATCCAACTTAAGAGTAACGATGTAGGTAAAGTCCGGTTTGAGATATCCCGAGGCGGTCTTGGTTAGAGTCCCAGCATAAGTCAAAAATTGGTTTCTTGGCGCTGTCCGGGTTAGAGTCCTAGCATAAATCCAAGATGGTTTCTTGGTGCGGTCCAGGTTAGAGTCCCAGCATAAATCCAAGATGGTTTCTTGGTGCAGTGAGTCCCAGCAGAAGACCATGTTAGAGTCCTGGCAAAATCTGGGTTAGAGTCCCAGAATTAACAGAAAACACAAGGTCAGAGTCCTGTTGTTATGGCCGTCGGGTCGCCCTCAGAGGAGGATTGTGTTCCTTTTTCAGGTGTCTGCTGTTTCCAGCCTGGCCGCTGCATTGGGGGTTCCCTCGTCATGGCCACGCCCCTCGTCTACGTCATCCACCTTCGCCACGCCCCGGGGAGATTCCCTCTCACCACCACTTGTCAGCGGCTATGGGCAATCCGACTGATTGACGTTCTATAAAAGACCATTCAAGCTCAGCATCGGGGGGGCAGACCTTGGTTGAATTAAGCGCTGTGTGTATAGTTCGTTGTCCGACCCCCTCGATAGAACAATTTGCAACTTGTGTGTCCGTTTTTGGTTGTCGGTTGTTCCCTTTGTTTCTTTCCCGCCTGACCGTGGACACGGTCTTTTTGTTTGGTGTTTAAACGGTTAGTTCTGTTTGAGAATGGTATTTTGTTTTCAAGAGCGTGGCTCTGTGTAAATTCGTTCGTGGTTGATTTGCTTTTGTTTCGTTAAGTTACCTTTCGAGTCTGGAGCACAGCTCCGAGTGTATTTGTTTGTTGCTTACCCGCTTTTTGTTATATTTAAATTACCTTACGTCTTGAGTCCGGAGCATAGCTCCGCGTAGCTTTGTTGTTTTATTTTGTTGGCAAAATAAAGCTTGGTTTATTATAATTTTAACCTGTTACCAATCTCAAATTTCAGTCAGTAACTTCAGACTTACTCTCCTTTCCTCCCCTGGACACCTTACCAGTACACAGTTTGCACTCTGCCTTGCTTCTGTCATTGTCACATATTTTGAAATGAGTCCACACTGCTGACATGTTGGTAACAATTCAGCAAATGGTTGATAGTAAAACAGGGACACAAATGATGACCCAGATGGCCCCACTGTTTAAGGATGACACACATACGGTTGACAATGTTTGTGATGAGGAAGTAGGAATCTGTTCGGTGAACACAGTAAACTGTGCCTGTAAACTGTCCCTCCGTGAACAGGCATTGAAAGAGAAAAAAATTAAGGTAACGTTGAATAGTGTGTAAAGTTAAAGAATTTTAATGAATTGACGGCCAAGGAGGGAGAATAGATGAGGGAGAAAGCAGATGCTCAGTTATTTTCCTTAGCACCAATAAAACCTAAATTTGCCTCTCAATGATGGACACAGGACAAATGCAAAATACATTAGTAGTGGTAGGATGGCATGAATGTGTGTGTGTGAGTCATTGCAGGTCAAGACCCAAGAAGGAGGATGAGTTATCGGCCATCCGAGAAAGGATGATTGCAGTAGGATAAGGGACGGGAACAGAAGAGGCCTACAGACAGACCATCTTTCCCTGCACCTGGACAAACACACAATCCTCCGGATAGTGTATAAATGTTAGTGCATGGGCGACTGAGTGAGAGAGAAAACAAGTCAGACTACGTTGTTGTACTGGCTGTACACTCTCTCTCCCTCCTCGAGGTTGGACTTGTAACCAGATTATGTATCACCGCATAATAAAAGGAGAAAGGAGACTCTGAATGTTGAAGAATGAGTCCTGGCTTAATTATGAGATGAAAAAGAACATGCAGGAGAAGGAGCATGTGCTTAATTGAAGGCCAAGCCTTCAATTCTGTTTTGCTCCATCCTTTTTCTCCGACATAAGCTATATGAGTGGACTAGAATGGACCTCAAAAAGGTTACCTGTAAGTGTGTTTTGATGATGGGATATGGGATTTTTATTTATATTTTCATAAATCAGGTGCTGGATATGTGCAGCTGTGCTGGAGTAGGTGTGGTCAAATCTTTGATGAGGCCACCACAGTAGAGTAGGGTAGGATGGGATGCGCTGCTGCGGGTGCGATCACAGCCAGCTTTGATCATGGACCATCAATCAGCTTGTCTCATCACCATTTAATCCACTTTGGCATAAAGAAGTGACAATTTTAACATAGCAAAAGAGAGACCGCCCCCGACACATTCTTGACCTTGTCATGCTGTGCTGTATTAGTTGAATCAGAAACCGATCCCAAAATGTCTTAACGAGGCAAAGTCCCTGCTCTAAGCATGCGACTAGCCTTCAGATCTATGGACTGGCACACCAACAAAGAGGTGCAGAGCGATCTAAGGAGGGTTAGGGTTAGGGTTAGGGTTAACAACCACACAGCCACGATTGCCACAAAAAACACAGAACCAGTTATTTGTTCACTTTGACCGCCAGAGCAGGACCTCAGAGACGTACACTGCACCACCAGCGGAGACGCTTCACGCTACAACAGTCTTTGAGCCACTGTGATCCAGAGGAACAACGTAAACTGCCTTCAGACCATCTGCCAGAGAAAGCGAAGGACACATCCCTTCATAAGGTCTGTCATCCCTGCTGACCAATACCAGTTTTGTTATCAGAGGATGCAATCTTGATGGCGCTCTACACAGCCCTTACTCACCTGGACCAGAAGAACACGTCCTCTCGTCCACTCCCCCATCGCATCCATCAACACCATCAAGCTTGCTCAAGGCACTAACGTTGTTGGACCGAAGGAAGGTAGGGAGATGATTTACTGTCTGGTGTTCTTAGAACAACTTGAGCCTAAACTTGTCAAAGACCAAGAAAGTGATTGTGGATTTCCCTCTGCATCAAACCTAAGTAGGTACAAAGGCTAAGAATCTTCAAGTTAATCTTCAAGCTTTGGTTCCACATCTAAGCCAACCTTACCTGGTAAGCAGCATCTTTTACCAGGTGGAGAAACCCCAGCAGAGACTTTTCTTCCACTGTAAGTTAAAGCAGGCCCAGCTCACTTCGCCACCTGCTGGTTCAGTTCTATGGGGCAGCAGTTGAGAGCCTCCTGACCTACTGCTGCACAGTGTGGTTCATTGGCTGTGAGCGACAAGGTCAGCAGAGAAAATTACTGGGATCACACGACCTCCCCCCAGAGACATACGCTGGCCAGAAACATCGTTAGGGACCCCACTCACCCTGGACATTTCCTGTTCTCCTCACACACGATTACACACAAGGAGTGTTTATGCACATGGCCTAGATCCCATTGTGTACTATTCGAAGTTCCCCGTCAGGGTTAACGTACAGTAATTCACCTCAAGTGGAAGCTATAGCACCAGATTTCTGGCAACTGAGGAACTTACCAATATGTAGGCAGCCTTAACAGTAAACATGAGGACACCTCCAGTGAAGAATGGAATGGACATGAGTTGGCTCGATTAAGGTTGAATACCAAACATTTTTATTACGCAGGCAAATTGGTGTATGTCTGCAGACCAGTCACAGATCTTGGGGCCCACATTGCCTCCACTCATAATTTTTTACAGTGTAGTTACAGCATTGAAGCAACACAGAGGAAGAAACTCGGCATCACACATGCACGCACGCGCACATAAACACACACACACACGCCTGAGTGACAAAAACCTGTACCTCCTTTCTTTCCATCCCGACTTCTATATTCCCACCCCTCCTTATGAATAAAATTATTTATTTAGTTTCATTTTTTATTCATCTGACTGCCATTGCAAGATAGCTACTAAAATGACTTGCATCGGATAATGCTGAACAATGTTTTGTAATTAATTCCTCATCCCCTGGTTCACTGAACTTTTTCATATGTAGTTCAATGTGATTGTCTGCATCACACTCATGGCTACATAGTGTCATGGTGTGTCATGATGAATGACAACTACCTTTGATTGGCATCAGATTCAATGGGCAGACAGTGAATAAATAATAATAACAACAATAATAATAATAATAATAATATTTGTATAGCACTTTTCAGAGTACTCAAAGACACTTTACAGATGCCAAAAAAGTGGATTAAAAATAAGAACTTGAAAATATCAATTAAAAACAATAAAACACACAAATTAAATAAAGGGCACAATAAATAAGGTGGGAATCACAGAAACACATGGCGAGGGCAAGGTCACATGTTAAAAGCAAATTTAAAAAGGTGGGTTTTGAGCAGGGATTTGAAGGAGGGCGAGTCAGTGCAGGTATGGATGTGGTCGATAAGTATTTATGTTATTGGGCTGAAATATACCCAGCAAACCTGTGTGGTTCTGGATAGGCATGTCATATGCACCTGCCCAGATCCACCAAAATTGCTCTAGATTGCAGTTGTGCCGAAAGTAGACTTTCTGACACTGTGGCAGGTGGATCACTCCCATAAAACTCCCACTGCTGCGCTGTCGCATTCATCAGGCTGAAAGGCGGTCTGTGTGCAGTGATTTTTATTTTTCAACTATTGTACATTAAAATCCAGAAAATACTGGCTAAAAGCTCATGGATATGGAAAATAATTTCACAATGGTATGTGAAGCAGTAAAGAACATCCCTATCTATAGTTTTATCAGCTATATGCATATTCTTGTCATCACGCAAACAATTTCTCCAGATTTCTCATCTCTGGACACAGCCCAAGCATGAGAATATGTAAAGGTGCAGATCAAGTTTAAAACTGGACTTGCCAGCTATTCTCTGGAGAATAATTAAGAAAAACAACCCGGTATTTTTTCAGTTTCGTATTTGAATTCAAATCTTAATTCCATTCCCACCATCTGCTTACAGGACTGACCTCATTTCAAGCAGTGTTGATAACATAGCTGTGACTTCAGCCCTCATTAATGATATCCGGTCTTTGTAGTTCCCCACCTGACTGAGCTTACTCTCAAATGGCAGATGAGAGAATGGTACATTTGGGTACTTCCATATGGTTTTGCTTTGATTCTTTCATCCATGCATGAACTCCCCACCCCAACCCCAACACACGCACACTCATACACACACATACTACACTACCGCATGAAGAAATTATAACCCTTCACACCTCTTCATCCTACAAACGCAACTAATATCCTGTCCAGCAAATGAGCTGTGTGTATAAAAATGTAACTCTTCACAGATTGACCACCTGGGGTTATTAAGTGAAAACGACTGGGCATTGTGTCTCTATCTCTTAAGGCCTTTTTTGCGTTGAAAGAAACATTAATAAGATCAAAATGGATATGCTTATGATAAAATAAAAGTGCAAGGCACCTGGCATGCAGGTTTTAAAGCAATCACATTACTATTTGTGACTAATACTTTTTGCTTTGTTTGCTCTAACGCTAATGAGTCTACAAGATTTGGTGGAGCTGGTCAGGAGACCTCAGATGAGTGACTGATTAGATTGGACACAAACACAAGCACGCATGCACATGTATGCACTCACGCACGCACACGCGCACACACACACACACACACACACACACAGCCGGCTATGAAAAAAGAAAACAAGACAGCACGTGTGCTTCATACAGAAGGTGGTTCAGAATGCTGCTGCTCCTGTTATGACTAGCAGTACGAGAAGGGTTCATATATCTCCCATACTGGCTTTTTTCCCCATTGGCGTCACATAAAATCCAGAATAGAATTTAAAATTCTGCTCCTAGCCTACAAAGCACTTCATGGTTAGGCGCCGTCTTATTTGACAAAGCGCTTTGAAACCTCACTGTCTGCCTAGATTGCTACGGTCACAGAGTTCAGGATTTCAAGTGGTTCCTAAAATTTCTCAAATTAGAATGGGAGGCAGAGCCTTTAGCTATCAGGCTCCTCTTCTGTGAAACCGTCTCCCTCCTATAGTTCGGGAAGCTGACACTCTCTCTGTTGTAAATGGACTTAAAATATTTGTTTTGGCATTGCATATAGTTAGGGATGCTGGGGGGATTCTCATTATGCTCTTTGCTCCTCTATCCTCTGCTCACACACACACACACACACACACACACACACACACACACACACACACACACACACACACACACACACACACACACACACACACACACACACACACCACACACACACACACACACACCACACACACACATTTAATATTACATTTATGATTTACTATTAGGGGTTTTCGAGAAATTAAGTCATATTCTGAGTGCACAAAAGTAATTTAGCTTGGTGTTTTCAACAATAATGATAATAATGATGATGATAATAACAGTAATACTATACTATACTATACAATACTATACTACCATAATAATAATTACGTTTTCTCTCTCTGGCAAAGCTGGTATAGTGTCCAGCGCAAACAACACCACACAAAGTGGACCATGTCATAGAATCAAGTGCCACGCATGATTATTTGGCCTTGCTTTTTTCATTATGATGACGCCAATGAACTGTCTGCAGTCCCAATATACAGGAATTTCCTGAACATGAGAAGTAAAGTCGGGAAAACGAGTCCTTTCTCTATCCAGACCTTTCCCACTTTCCCAACTTTTCCCTTTGAACCTAAGCAGACGAGGCAACCTGCTCTATGTGAAAGAGTGCAAAGAGTGCAAAGAGATAACTGTTGTGAATTTTGCTATGTAAATAAAATTTTTACTAAATCTGACAACCTCGTAATTCTATAGCCTATAGCCATTAGATTTGTTTGGAAAAGAATGTGATCAGCAGAAAATGGAAAAACTGAAGGAGTTCTTGCCTTCCGAGAGTTGTGTGTGTTCTATGAATGGCATCACCTTCCCAAGGTCCCAGGGCTAAAGGCTGCAGATCTACGCGTTGTTGTTAATGAGAAGGAAAAAAACACAGGCAAACAATTAAAGTAATGGCATTGTTTATTTGCCGTACCATAGGAGCCATGGAAAAGAGTTGTGCAGCTAGTCCAGGACTTTCTGTTTTAAACTTAGAGCTGTCTCTGTAATGATGAAGTACATCATGTTTGCTGCTTTACTCTGTCTGGCTGCTAATTTTGAATATTGTCCAAATCTTCAAAGCAATGCACTTAGTGTTAGTGTGGGGGGTTGAAATACGCCACTAGCTGATATAAAAAGGCATACCTATTGAGTTACACTTAATCAATTATTGTTTGAAAGTGCAGTAAAATTCATGCATTGGCAGTCTACAATGCTAAATACCCGCTTGGCTGACTCCAAAGCATATTTATTCATTAGGCTGAAAAATAAATCTGTTGAGGTCAGCAGTAATGCCTTCTTTTTTTCTTTGGGATCTTTTTTTTTGTTCTGCTAGACTTCAATATTAATCAAGTAATGAGAGAGAACAACAACTATAAAATCAATGTCCAAGTTCTACATCCAATGGAAAATGCCTGTTCTTTCCAACCACTCTGTGTTCCAGCTACACAGCACAGTTCACTATAAAACTTCTTACCTGCTCTCTCTCTCTCTCTCTCTCTCCCTCTCTCTGTCTGACTCTCTGTCTCGTTTGCTTGCTCCAAATCATACTCACCCAGGATTATTTATTGAGGATGAATGTGTCACTGTGTTGAACCAGTTAAAAATGAATTTACATTGTATGTTGATCCTGCTCCCCTAGGATCCGTGGAGGTGCATGACCATTAACACCTTGATTCAGATGATCCAACACCCACCCACCCCCCCAACCCCCCCTTAACATGCACACAAACACACATGCGCACACACACCAAAGTAGGCTAGGAGGAGTCACCATCCACTATAGTATCAGAAACATACATGACCACCAGGGGGTCTAAAGAGCCCATTTTTTGGACCAATGGCCAATGGCTCTGAAATGAGGCCACCCTTAAATACCCGAAACTTCCCACCATCAAGTCAGAACTGAAGAAGCTTCTTGGACAAGAAGTGAAGCATCTTCACTAACGCAAGTCCAGTTACCTGCCCTAAATGCTTATGACCTGGATGACTGAGACTATCCAGAAGTAAATTTTCAATACTTCTCAATTTTACTTTTCATTTATCATTAAGTTCTCTCAGGGCACTTTTCACACAGAGCATTTCTAATGGTGAATGGGCTGGGTTTTTTATTGTGCTTTCTCTTCCTGAAAGGTACTCAAAGCGCTTTACATGACGTCATTCACTCATTCATACTCTCATTCACACACTGACGGTGGAGGCTGCCATGCAAGGTGCCAACCTGCTTGGGTTTAGTGCATTGCTCGAGGACGATTAAAAATGAACAACCACTCGCTCAAGACTACATGCTTTATAAAGTTTTCATACAGACACCAAAGAAACTTTAGAGCGGATTCACATTCAGGGCAGCAAGCCATCGACCTGGCAGAATTTGGGGGTATTTTGGAGTGCTGCTGCTTACCTAGACCAGAGGTTCCCAACCTTTTTGGTCTTGTGTACCACCTGAGCCTTTTTGTCATACCATGAGTACCCCTTCACTCATATGTGTTGATGATTCTCCAAAGGTAGAAGGTAACACAACTGATTTCTAAATTAAAATCAGTTTATTTCATCTCCTTTTTTGAACATTTAAAGGGATAAAGGGATGTTTTTGACATAAAATTGTATTAGATCCTCACCATCAGTGTCGTTCATCAGCAGTGACTTTTACCCCACTGCGTCTTGTGAGCAGAGTTTCAGCCCAGTTCGGGTGTTGCAGAAAGTAGTTCAGTCTAGTTGCTGGGGTCACACGGATACAGCGTTTTGCACCAAACAACAATATGCGTTCAAAAGAATATTCCATTTGCATCACGCATTTTTGGCCATGAGAAAGTCAGATCTCGCAATCACCTGGCACTATTTTCCCTCCCTTCGTATCACTGCGCGCTTGTGAACAGCAGCGCACCTTTCCATTAGCTGTTTCACAATGTTTCCATGCTCAGATGGGGACTGCAAGAGGCAGAAGTTTTGGCCACTTTCTTCTGCTTTTTCGGTGGGCTCCTCTCCCTCTGCTGAATCCAGAGCAACTGGACATTTCAGCCATTTATCCACATTTGCCTGTGTAACCGTGTTCTCTAGTCTTCACCGGTTCCGTCTAATCATCGAGGTTCGGATGAGGAGACTGGCAGTAGCAGAAGCATGAGAGCAGTTGATCTCCAACCCACATAACACACAATGCAAAACGTGGTATGAATTTTTATATACAAGCGTTCAATGTTGCTTCTTCAACGTTCACCCAACATTATGCAGCTCCTTTAACATAAACAATTCACAATATGCAATGAAATTAGCTGGAACAGGTAAGTACCTGCATTGAAACAAAAATAAAATAAAAAAAGATGTCTCTTTTCCCCTTCAATCAGTTGAACTGATATAGTTTGTCAAGTTCAACTGTCAGTGTTCAGTTTTTTTTTTTGCAAAGAAATGCAAAAACAGGGAAAAGGAAAAAAATACCGAGGTGCCCGAAAATAAAACGCGAATCGAATGTGTCTCCTCAGGATGGAGCCCTGTCCTACCCCACTGGTGCCACACGGGTCCCGATGAACCGGGAGCCTCCACGTGGTGATGGCGGTGGTGTCGATCCCAGCGGATGGAGGAACTCGCCCCTCAAAAAAACCAGCCTGCATAACATGCAGAGCAATCATGCATCTCTTAAGTTACTGTCCGTTTACCAGTGCACATTGAACAGCATAACTTAATTAAATGAGATATAATCAACTCGACTGCAAAAGAAAAATATGTAACACATGAAATGCTGCCTCAATTTAGCATCTGAAATGCAGCGATGGCGATGGAACCGTGCTCGGCCTCGTTAACAGGCCGCAGCTGAGCTAACCGCTGGGTAAACTGCTACATGTTTGTCATAGTCACACACACAATAACATATCTTACAGCATCACAAAAACATTTCTCAGTACCCTTAACATTCACTATTTTGACTGGTTTTCCTTTTTTTTGTGTACTAACCCAGGATAATACCATTAATTGAGCTAACGATGCAGCTAACTCACCAAAATAGTTCGGAAAAGTCCAAGGGACCCTCGTCGGCTTCCCTTCCACCGGTGCGTTCCTTTTCGCATTCACTTTCTAACAACGTTTCCTCTCTTTTTTTTAGAACTTCCACAACATCTCACATTTGGCCACCGAACACGGACACTTTTCCTGCGGTTCTTCTTCCTTTCTCCCTCCTTCTCACACACACTGACCTGCAGGTGATGCGTTCAGGTAAGCTCGAAAATGTCACTATCGGGCGAGAACAACTACAATACATTAAACCAACGATACATTCAAGGACTGGTATCTGAGTACTGTAATTATAACCAGGGTTACACCTGCAGGTACACGGCTGTTTTGATTTTGGCGCGGCTGTGGCACAGGTTATTGTCTCCCTGGAGAAACTAGTAGTAGCGCACACATATCATTTTATTGACAGTATAATGAAATGACTGAGCATATTGAATTATCATCTTGGAAATGAATTATTAAATGTTTTCACACACCCCCTGCAATGTGCTCGCATACCCATCACTGACCTAAACAACATAGTCATCTTCAGTCAGAAATTCGCGAATGGATTTCTGGGCCATTTTGTCAAGTCTCAAGTGGTGACCCTGGAGCCATCCACTTGTATCCTGTACTCACTATAAGGAAGGTGCGCTCCCTTCTTGGACTAATTTGATGGTACAAAAAGTGTGTCCCCTGCTTTGCAGAGATGGCAGCCACCACTCATCTCAGGAAGGATTCAGCTCTGAAAATGTGCTTTAATGTGTGCTGTTACAAATAAGTTCTCTACAGTCTGGACTTCTGTCCTTCATCTACGCTGACAGATGGACACGTCTGGTGTTAGCTTGGGCTCAGTCCTTCCCCAGGATGTTCAGGGAGAGAGGTCTCTCGTCCCATTTCTGAGCCACAAGCTCCTGAACTGACACAGAAGGTAATGGTGGAAAAGGGGGGCTTCGCCCTGAATTGGGCCATTGAGTCACTGCAGTATTACCCGTTTGGGCGTCACTCTGCCTTGAGGTGGACCATCGTGCTCTGCAGTGGCTGAATCCGATAAAAGACTCCAACTCTGGACTGACTGGATGTAACATTTCTCTGCAACCCTACAATCACAGTGCAGTACTGGGCAGGATAGGCCAACCCATTGGCAGATTGTCTCTGCAGCTCAGGATAAATGAAAATGTAGGTACTGCACTCAAAAGAGGGGGGTTGGCCAGGGTATAGCGATGTCTCATTATTATTAGTTGTCTATTTAATATATTTTGCATGTATGGATAACACGTGAAACAAATATAAAAGATTCTCACTAGTTTCAATTGATTGTTTGTGGTCCAACAGGAAGCACTTGGCTCATGCGTGAACACAAAAGGAAAAGGCGAGCGTAAATGATTGTGCAGGAAATTGGGTATTTCAGTATATGAAAGGCAGTTCGTTAATGGTATGTACTAAGCAGAACTTACCTCTGCCTGTCCTCTTCTTCTCATGGTGTTCAGGCAAAAGAATTCCTGGGGGAGGTGAGACAACTTTCTTTGTTCCGTAACAGAGATACCATGTAGTAAGTGGGAGGAGGAGTTTGAGCTTTTAAAAAAATGTTATTTATGTAAATGATTTATGTGTGGTTGCCAGTAAAAGAAAATCTTTCATTCACATTGTTCTGGCTTGGCCTCTGGAGCCACCTGACCCCGAAAAGAGTTACTGACAGGGTGCCCTTTTCCACTAGAGCAAGACTTGGTTTTGTATATTTGCAAATATCTGAACTCTTAAAGTCCTCCCCTTGACATGATTTGAACTCTCTTTTAGGGGGGAAAATGTATGTGAAAAGTTCAAATACAGTGTTATAGTGCCCTCTCTGTCTCAGGAGGATGAACCAGTAGGAACATTTGGAGCTGTGGCAACAGGGCAAAACTACTTCTCATGTCCTAGAGGAAAACTGTCTTCAAACAATAGGTGTGAACTCCACGATCAGGTCAGAGGAGGAGGACCTGAACCTTAACACTGACCCTGCAAGGCCTGTTCCCTCACTCTTCTTTCTCTTCCCCTGAGACAAGAACAGCAGTAAGTTTCGCAAGGAGATCTCCCAGTTGCCAAAGTTTTTCGATGGCAAACAAGATGTATCGATCGCAAGTCAAGGCAGCAGAGACATTTACTAAAAGACAAGGCTGATGGAGAAAGAGTAGGACAAACTGATACTTGGCACAAACATGGTGCAACAGCAGGCAAGCCAAACATGAATCTTTCTCCTCTAATCATTGTTTAAGTGAAGGTCTGGTTAGTTATGGTCAATATTTGGTCGTCACATATTGACAGCAAAGTTTGTTTTTCAAGATCTCAGTAAAAATAAAATCTGAATGGTACTGTTTCTGTATTCTGTTTCTAAACTCCGCACAAACATTTGAGGTTACACACATCAGTGTTTGATACAAGGAATGTAATCAAAAGAAAGAGGAAGTGAGAAGTGCTCTGAAGATAAAAGGGTGCTTGTGTGCTACTTAGTGAGTTTATATTGTGCCGTTTGACTACAAACTTCCTTGCATGTAACACTTTTGTGGTTGTAATGTAGTCTGATTCCTTCTCTTCTATAATCTCTCATCCAAGTTAAAGAATGCCCTAATTACTGCCATTTTAAAGGAGCTGGTGAGGTCTTTTGATGTCATATTACCCTCAAATCCAATTAGCCCAGTGCTTGTCAGCCCCACTCGGCAGTGATGCCCTGTACGTCAGGCCCATGCAGTCAGTCACTTCTACTTTCAAACTCACCATGGACTGTCTCACTAACAGCCATCTCGCCTGCTCTGCCTGTGGACATTTGATTTAGGTGTATACGTGCGCACCTCTTTGGAGAGGCTGCTGTCAAGTTCCCGGCATTTACCAGCTGCTCATTAACAGACCCACAGAGAGCATACTCAGTGTGTTTTATGCCGTGTGATTAGCAGGAACCAGAATTTACAGATCACACAGCCAATACTTTCACTGAAGCTTTGCCATGAGAGTGGATTTTATGCTTTCTTTTTGGGGCAAGTTTCTAGTGTAAGAACTATCACACTGTATGTTGAATTCTTGGGCCATTTTGACCTCTAAATGATTAAAGCCTAGACAAGTGAGAGGGAAAAATGATCGTGTCTCAAAAATGACGAATATCCCTGCTGAGCATAATGTAAAGCAGACAAAGTAAGTGAAGAGATCTTGTTAATAACAAACCCGTATCACTAAGCAAATGTTCTGTTCATTTTCAATGTCAATCACTAAATGACTCTTGAAAAGTGTTACATTTCATTTGCTACCTCACAAAACAGAGTCCCAGCTTTTTTGTTTTTTTAAAGGTTCAGTTTTTTTAATGAATGTTTAGTTGGTTCTGTTTCATTTAGTTTCAGTTGGTTTTGGTGCATTCCAGCCACCCACAGCCCGATGGCCAATGTTGGGAAGTTCACAGGTTAATAGTGCTCCATGCAGAGAGGTTGTACAGTTAACCAAGGGTTCCATCTAGTGATCATCTGATTACAAGACTATTTGAAACAAAAATATATTAGTATATGGTGGGCTGAGGCTGCTCCGATAACCAAAAGTCATGGTTTTTATAAATGAATTATAGACTTACTGGTGCTCTGCATGACTGAGGGCACAGCTTCAGTTAACAACACAATGATGATGGAATATTTGTGCGAGTGCTGAAAGAGGGCAAAGCTCACTCTATTATCAATATTAAGATTGATCTGTGTCACATTTCATCTGCATGCTGTCTGGAGGCGGTGCATGCTGTGCAGCTCGGGTGCATAATGGATATATGTGTGTATGCTATGCTCTTGGGTTGTCATTAGCTGCAAAAAAAAAAAAAAAAGATAATGTGTGATCCTTTCAGATTGATTTAAACAATTATTCTATTTTTTGTCGCATCCAGAATTGATCACAAGTGCTAATGCAGTTTGGTTGTTGTAGTCACTTGATTAGACTACTCCACAAAAAACTAAATCAGTGTACCATTTTGATATAAAAACCGTAATCATCTAATCCTATTTTTATGTCTCAATATAAAAGACATTATTGTTAGGGTCAGACCAGTGTGGATCCAAGATGAAGACACTGGGAGGCAGGAGAAATTGTATTCGTTCCCAGTATGGGATTCAATTGAATAAAGCAGATGAGCAGACTGAGGAACGAGCAAGGCAACACAACACTGTGGACATAACTTTTAAGTTGTTGCTCTTGAAGGAAGAGTTAACAGGAAAGTGAAAATGTAATCATCATTTGCATATCTTGGCGGTAGTGTGTGGTCGGTATGGAAGTACACACAGTAAAACAAAAACTAAATTAAAAACACAAGCATGTTGAATTCAAGACAAGTTGTAGGCACATCCCGGCCGACATTTAGATCAGGCAATTTGGAACAATTTAATGGATGTAGCCTATTATGTATTTTTCTATGTTTAAATCCTAATTCAGATTCAGATTCAGATTCAGAATACTTAATTGATTTCCAGGGGGAAATTGTTT
>CAESWR010001245.1:240915-252731 GCA_903171835.1 Mullus surmuletus
CCCGTGGAAATGTTTTTTTTCCCCCTGATTTTTTTTTGGGTTTAGTCACGATGCTGGTGATTGTGTTTCAGGAGGGCAACAGTTTCCTGGTTTTGGATGAGCAGCGGTTTGCTAAGGAGATCCTACCGAAGTTCTTCAAACACAACAACATGGCGAGCTTCATCCGTCAGCTCAACATGTGTAAGGATTCCGAAAGACGAGCTTTATTAGCTGGCCTGCAAGAGTTGCTTTTCATTGAGACTACACAGTTGACACAGTTTGGAGTAAAACAGTAGATCTGGAACCTAGTATCCCATTGATTCATCAGGCAAAGGTGAATTAACAACTGATGTGTTGAGCCAAATGGATTCCGTCTCCTCTCTGTTGGGAGCAGTAAATGCAGATTATTTTTAGTCAAATGGTCAGATGATTATAACTGGAGAAAGGGGTTTCTAGACAGGTGCAATCACAAATTTGTTTTAGTCCAAAGGTTTGAACCGTCCCTATGATGGTCACAAAGGATGAGTTACTAGTCTATCACATGAAGTAAAGTTAAGTAGGAACTGAAGTGAATTCCTCACAGAGTAGTTGTTAGTGAAGTTACTGTGTATGTATCAATTTTTTATTTCAGTGTTTCATATAAAATTGTGACTAGTCCTTTGTACCACCAGAACATTCTGAAGAATAATAACAGTCTACTTAATTACCATCCCCACTGCTTTGGCAGCTTTGACATGTGTGTATGTTGGAACACATAAACAACATCAAACTGGCTTAATATCATTACATTTACGTGTGTCTGTCTGTCTGTCTGTCTTGTCTGTCTCACGCATTTGCACACATTTACAGATGGATTCCGAAAAGTGATGCACATCGACACAGGAATAGTGAAACAAGAACGAGATGGTCCAGTGGAGTTCCAGCACCCTTACTTCAAGCATGGACAGGATGATCTGCTTGAGAATATCAAGAGGAAGGTGGGATCATCTGTCAGTCTCTGCTGATGGAAATTTGTTACAGATTTCTTTTTTTAAAGCTGTTTGAAGATGGTTTGTCAATGTAAAGTATTATCTATGAAAGTGATCAATGACATGAGAAGGAAATTGATTACGAGGAAATCCACACTTTTTCCCTTAGACCTTGGTGCTGCATCTCACTCAGTCCAAATCCTTCTAAGCTGGTGACACTGTTTTTTTGGACCCAGACTTATTTATGCAACAACACTCTTTGTTTCCCTCGGGTCATCCACCCTCACTAAACACTAACATAACATGAGGTTCCCCAAGTCACCATTCCATTTTGTTCTGTCTGTATTTTCTGTCACTGAGAATTATAAGAGAACATAGGATACATTTCCATTGCTATGCTGCCACACGATTGTGCATCTCACCATCACAGATTACATCAGTCTACTTGATAAATTGATACTGTGCACCAACAGTATCAAGACATGGATGCAGTCAAACAAAGACAAGACAGAGGTCTTAATTATAGGAGCAAAGTCTTCAGTGCACTGAATGTAAATCACCGTTAGAGAATGTTAAGAATGTCTAAAACTCATTATTAATGTTTGCAACTTTTCAACTAAAACGCGCTTTACATTTCCACGTTTCAGGTCTCTAACACTCGGCCAGAGGACAATAAGATCAGGCAGGAGGATCTTTCCAAGATCTTGGTGAGCGTTCAGAGTGTTCACAGCAAGCAAGAGAACATTGATGCAAGACTGGCCACACTCAAGAGGTTAGTGAAAATGGAAAACCGTGACCAATATGATGTTCAATGTCAGAAATCCAGCCAGGGTTGCTCTACAGCAGTAGTTCCCAACCTCTTTGGTCTTGTCTACCCCCTGAGCCTTTTTGTCATACCATGAGTACCCCCTCACTCATACGTGTTAATGATTCTCTAAATGTAGAACGTAGGACAACAGATTATTAAATGAAAATCAGTTTATTTCATGTCCTTAATTTGAACATTTAAAGGGATAGTTCAGATTTTTTGACACAAAGTTCTATGAGATCCTCACCATCAGTGTTGTTCATCAGCAGTGACTTCTCTCCCATTGCGTCCCGTGAGTGAAGTTCCAGCCCAGTTTTGGTGTTGGAGAAGTTTCCATGTAGTTGCTGGGGTCACAAGGGTAAAGCGTTTTGCTCCAAAAAACAATATTCATTCTAAAGAGTAATCGATTTGCATCACGAATTCTTGGCTGCAAAAAGGTCCCAATCACCCAGCACTATTTTCGCTCCTTTCGTATCACTGTACACTGCAGCCTGTGAACGGCTGCGCATCTTTCCATCAGCTGCTTAACAGTGTTCACATGCATGGATGGCGGCCTCTTTCTTGCGTTTCTCGGCGGGCTCCTCTCCCTCTCCTGAATCCAGAGCAACTGAAAGTTTCAGCCATTTATTCATATTTGAGAAATAGATTAAGATACACGGCTGGTCTGATTTTGGCACAGGTTATTCTCTCCCCGGAGAAACTAGTTGTCGCATACAGATACCATTTTTATTGACGGTCTTACAGCACAAGGAATGGAACATTAATGCAGTCCCAAACCCCGTTTATTGCACAGTCATTATCGTGTGTGTGTGTGTGTGTGTGTGTGTGTGTGTGTGTGTGTGTGTGTGTGTGTGTGTGTGTGTGTGTGTGGTGTGTGTGTGTGTGTTTGGCATGAATTAAACTTGCCTCATTCATTTGGTAACCTGGTAACATCATTCTATTCGGTGAGTTCACACCACCTCAGTCACCAGAAAGACATGTTTATTAAAGCCACTTTTGTAATATTTTTATACAAGGCTTTTTTTCAAATTATGATAATATATGTTGCCAACATTTTTATATGCTTTGATGTGGATTGATGGAAGTTTATTTATTTTTATGAGGATTAGCTGGCAAACACGTATGGTAAACCCCATTTATTAATAGGGTTCATGTAAGAGTGCAGGTTTTTGCTTTCTTAGGGGCCCATTTTTGATCCCCTGCCCTGGAGTGTCCTTATTGACAAGTCCATGAAATATATTATATTTACCTGAATGATAAAGCATATGTGAGAATGCCAATCTTCTAAATATGGGAGTAGCAATTTTATACAGAGTTTTTTCAGGATTGATTGTTTACACCTTGATATTGTGACAAGTTTGGTAAACCTGCTGCCATATTTATTCAAATGCAAATGAAATCCTACTGTCAATGTTCTTTAGGGAGAATGAAGCTTTGTGGAGGGAGATATCTGAGCTGAGACAGAAGCATGCACACCAGCAGCAGCTCATCAAGAAGGTAAGATTACAGCTGTGTTGGATTCACGTTCTACTTCATAAAACCTTTTATTATTATGAGGAGAATCAGTGGAAAAAGACACATATGCAGCAGTAAAACAGAGACAACAGCCCAACACAATAACATCAAATGTTGACATTGAATGTATGAAGCTCTGATGCAACCGGTTTGTCAGACTAGTTATTCTGATGTGTTTTTTTTTATTTCTTTTTCAGCTGATACATTTCATTGTCACATTGGTGCAGAACAACCGCATCCTAAATTTAAAACGCAAAAGGTGAGTTCACACTGGGATTCTGCTGAATAATTCCCTTCTGCCAACACACTGAAAATTGCCAGACATGGTCATCTGTCATAGTGTAGATTAGATTTATGAGAAACCATCATAATGTGTCCTCATCATTCTGTTGGTGATTTTTTGTACTTCTTGATAGCCAGTATTTAAATATATTAGCTGCAACTGATAGATAACTATAAATATGAGTAGTATTATTTATTACTTTATATATGAACAATGCTCATTGTTGGTTTGAGCTTCTACTACTACAACATCTGTGATTTTTGTGTTTTGATGATTTATTTATTTTTTTGCTGATATGTCGCTCATCTCTTTGCCAGGCCAATTCTTATGAACAGCAATGGGAAGAAACCAGCATACATTCATCAGATCTATGATGACAAAGTGTGTGTGGAACAGGTTAGTAACAGGCAACAACCAACTCTTATTAGTCAGTAACTGGTTTCCTGTTGCCACCAGATGCTCAGCAGGTAGCTCACTTCTTATCCGTTAAAAGTAACTGCCGTTTTGAGTCTTATAGCATCAAAGTGTTTCTGACTTCATCTGATTTCTGACTGAATATGTACTGTTTAGTCATCTGTCAATCCTTTGAACGGTGTGAAGGCTTCCGAGATGTCGGATGACGTTATCATCTGTGACCTAACGGAGAGTGAAGTGGACGTGGCGACTGAGATCACAGAGGAGTCGCCCCGCGCACACGAGCAGAGGTGCTTCATCTATGTTTTAGTTGATTGTGCTTAACTCTTGCTCTTGTCAGGTTCTCACCCTGCACCGCTTTAGACTGTTCATTAGTTGAGCTGACACTGCCTTCATGGAACACCTATCAGCTGACCCTCCTTAGAAAAACATTTGAAAAGGCCAACAAAGCTGATCTCAGATCTGCTCACCCAGTGCCTTTTTTCCAAGCTATGCACAACACAAAATGACAGAGGCACAAGTACTTAATAGTCCCATATTTTAAAGCTTCTTTGTCCCACCCACACACAGTCAGGTTCCTCTTCCAGGCAGAATTAGCCACCAAGGGATTCAAATCTTGTGTGCATTCAGGACTTTCATTGAATTGTAACATCAGAGGTTGAACAGCATCTTTAGAGACAGAAGCATGGCAGAGTATACCAGTCTTTCTTGATAGGCTGATTTTTGAAACTCTTAGTGACATGGAAATCGTGGAACTAGAGCTGGACAGCTGTACAGCGCTGGCCGAGACGGAGATGAACACCACCTGCACAGACAACATCAAACCGACGGAGGCGGCAGCGACTCCAGCAGCAGCCCAGCAGCAGAAGAGCAACACTTTAGACAGCGGCGGGGCGACCAGCAGTGCCCTGCAGCTTAATACAAGCTCGAGCTTGAGTCTGGAGGACCCTGTCAAGATGATGGATTCCATATTAAATGAGAGCGGAGCAATATCACAGAACATCAATCTACTGGGAAAGTAAGTACATTGTTGTGTGGCAGGGACGACTTAATGCAGATAATGATCATCTCACAAAGCAGCAATGGATGATGTCACACTGGCGCTTAGACCGAGGGGGCTCTATTTCGGTTGACCAGGTACAGCATAGGTGGTGCAGATCATATGGTCACATCTTATTATATCATTTGTTGCACCAGGTGCAACCAATGTGCAACCCCTGCACTTTGTCAGGCACTGTCAGATTTGGTTGTCCCACCTACAGAGGGAGCTCCTGCTGGAGTAGCTCTCAGAACGACAGAGAGCAGATGTACTTCTTTTTTTTCAGGAGATCTTTCTATTACTTTTGTCAACTTTCAATACCTTGCCCAGGCTCGTTCCTGTAATCACCATCCCACCATGCAATAAAGACACACCTGTTCAAAAGATGTTGGGAAACAATTTGCAATATCAACAAAAGCAAATGTAGCACAATGGAAAATAGAGTGCAATGTAGAGTCTGGATTACATTTCTGCAACATGCTTGGGATCGCGTGTTCACCTTTGTGACATCTGTGTATTTCAAATGTTAGGTAAATGTGCATCATTTTTGAGAGTGAAATTTGTTTCACTCTTTGGCAGTTTTGTGTTCCCAAATATTTTTGATGAAATCACTTCATAGCGAAGTCACAGAAGTCAAGAAGTCAGTGCTGGTTTTCCTCTTCATCCTTTATATACAGATTCCTACTATTTATTTATCAGATTATTTATTATTTTGACGACATAATGGGCAGTGGAGGATCAAAATTACTTGATAACAAACCTTGAGAACCTTTGTTTTCTGTTTCACTTATTCAGTATGTATGTGATGTGTTGCAGTGGCACGAAAAAGCCCAAATGTATTGAGGTGATGCCAGATCTTTCAACATTGAAAACTATCCAGACACATTAATTGTGTGTGATGCCTAGCTGATATCTTTATTCTGTCATCAGAAAATGACTGGGCGCGTGTATGTTTGCGTGTGTTTTCAGAATGGAGCTGATGGACTATCTGGACAGCATTGACTGCAGTTTGGAGGATTTCCAGGCTATGCTTTATGGAAAACAGTTTGGTATTGATCCTCTCGAGGTAAAGTGACTCAAACTAAAGTTCAAACCACATTATCACCACCTAAACTATTATTTTCTTGTATTTCCATTGGCTTGCAATGGTTTGGTGAATGAAAACATGTTGTCAGGTTCCCACAATCATAAGGAACAGAGAAAGAGAGTGGAATATTCAACAGCGGAGTTCAGGAGTTTGACAGATGATGGCACATGTTCCACCTGGATTAACCATTTACATTCAAGTCCCCTGAGGGGGATATTAATTGTTTACTATTATATTTATTATTATACTTATTACATTTTGTCTATTTTCAGGAAAGCACAGCACATCTTAACAGAGGCAGGACCGAGGAAGACAACGCAGGTCAGTGGAGCTGTTCACTTTTGTCTTCAGATGAAAATTGCTGACACATGTACAGATGTTCGCGTTTACATGATGTGCAAATGTTCTTGAAGAAGAGTACGTTTCCAGGCTACATGTCAGTCATCAATGGGAATATATGGTGCTTTCTTCACCTGACGGCTGCAAGAAGTGCTGCATGAACATTCCATTGGCACATTATTTCATTCATGCTCAGTTTAGCATGTTGCTCAAAGGTTATTACAGTCTGGCTGTAATAACCTGTTTTAATGAAGGTCTGCTTGTGTAAAAACTGGGGGGGAAAAGCATGCAAACTGACCTACTCACTGCACATTTAGGATCAAGTCTTTCAAATGTGCATAGTAACAAGCTGTCTATTTAGCACTTCGCCTTTAATAAAAATTCGTTATTGGACATTTCTGGTTGTATGAGCAAAATACTGGGAGTAGTTGATGCAAATAGGTTACAGATTTACAGAGCTAGAAAAGTGAGCCAGTGATTATTGCAATCACTATATTCACCACGTTTGACAAGCAAGTGCATATCGACACCGTTTAGTGCACAAATGCTGCAAGTTATTGTGGTGAGGGGAAACTGGCACTTTTTCATTCCACAACTGAACTCAAGCAAATGTCACCACACATCTATTGTTGATATCTGAATAAAGTGTGTGTTATTATGTGTTAGTAAGGTTCCTCAGATGGTGGTAACTTTAATTTTTATCTGTGAATTTGATTTAATTTGTTTTCAGATAAGCAGTTGATCCAGTATACATCCTGCCCACTTCTGGCCTTCCTTGATGGCTGCACACCTGCTCCAGAGCTGGACCTTGGTATCTGCAGCAGCAGCACCAGCTCCTCCCACCTTCAGCTCTCCTCTGGTTCTAGCACCTCGGTGGAAGCCGAGCCCCCCTCGGAGCTGTTGGACAGCGGCTTCGAGGTAAAGAAGCCAGGCCGCAGCTCCCTGATCCGCCTGGAGCCTCTGACGGAGGCGGAGGCCAGCGAGGAGACCCTCTTCTACTTGTGTGAACTGAGTCCTGGTGAAGCAGAAGCTGACTCATCTGAGCTGGACAGAGTGTGAAGACCCCGCAGGGAGCCAGTCAGGCCATGGTGCTGCTTCACCACAGACGACAGCAACCTTTCAACTGCAGTTTGTGCCTGTTAGGAATTAATATCTTTGCATTGGAGGTATCTCTTCAGCTTCAGAAATGCAGGATATTTAAAAATAGGATCCTGAACAACCATTTCTTTCATGGATTGAGGAAATGGTGTTGTTGATGGTTCCAGTCCCCAAATCCCTGAATGCCAGATTATAGTGCAGCAGTGTCATCTAACTTCCACCAATATGGTTCCTACTCTGGCCCCCACAGAGATGCCAGTGTCCTCTATCTCACCTCTGAAATCTGATACAGAGACCAAGGTGAAAAATTGCAGCTCATTGACAAAGTGAGAGTCCTTAGCAGACCAAACAGTTAGTTTGACACATGGAAAAAAGGATGAAAACATGATCAAGTAAAGGGAACATTGTATCAGGTAGCTAAGCCTCACTATAGAAACTCCATCTCCGCTTTGCCCCATCTGACACCATTGCACAGATGATGTAGAGCAGCGATCGCTGCTCTGAACACAAATTTGTAGAATATTCACATTATATTTACCCTTATAATGCAGTTGTGACAGTAGCTTTGCCACTTTATTCAAAGAATAATTGCTTAGAACAAATCAAAATATCCAAGCATGGAAATACTAAGCTGTAGAAAAACACGAGTTACACATGTTCTTTCCACCCTGAGAGGTCTTCTGAAGGAAAAATTTACACAAATGTTGATCTCTGCTCACGGGTAATTTATTTTAGATTTTTGCACACAAGACAACATAGAGATCAACTGAAGGGGAAAGTGGGTCCGAAAACGCGCCACAGCCGAATCCAATATCATGGAATGACTTGGCGAGCACGACTGGTCACCCAGCACTTTTTAACAATGAAGCTTCAAGAGTGTTTTGTGGGCTCGACACACATGTGTCACCTATTCATCCAGTAAGCAGTGAACTGTTCCCTTAATGGAATTACATCCGCTCAGAATCTCCTTGGCTGACTCCTTCCTCTGTGATTGTGCACGGTTTCAAAACTTGTCGATAAAAAATGCTTGAACTTGTCTCTCTGTCATACACACTGATTGTGTTTGTGAGTATCCTGCCAGATTCCCCAAATATGTTTGACTGGGAATACTTTAACAGAGAGTTTAAGCTACCTTTCGTTATGTTTAGTTGTCGTTCTTTTTGATGACCTGACAGGTAAAACTGAAGGTTTATGAGGCACAAACTGCAGCTGGTACGAGTAAAGGATCTCAAGTTCATAGACGGCAGAAGACCTTGGCCTCTGGTCACCTGCTTGAGTGTCTTCTCCGTATTCCTTGTCCATGCAGGCACAACATCACCTGACATGAACTGACTCAACCTTTGTATATACTTCTGAAAATCTATTTATTTTGAGTTTTTCGTTAAGCATTTGCTACGTTTCACTGATTGAGAACTGATGTTTGATAAAGCAACATTCCTGCAGTTGTGATCAGGCAGGATCCAGCAGTGGCCCCATTCAGATTGTCATGGTGACAGCAACATTATTGAGAACTGGTTGAGAAGCTGATTATAATGACACACTAACCTGCTCATGGTGCATGTGTGTGTGAATGTGTCCGCCTGACGCTCGGGAGTCCAAAGTCCTCCAGTGCACTTGTGGGTTTAGTAGCATAACTAATTGCAGTAACACACAAGTTGAACATGTTCTTACCAGGATACAAATGAGAATACGGGCAGTTGAATCCAGTTGTCCCACTTGCCAAGAATGAAAGAAAAAGGGAAACAATTTGTCCGATTTTTTAACAGACCGCTATTGTGGTAGCCCCCAGTTTTTCAGTTTAAATCCAAACCTACAGCCCCCCTCTCAGCAGTTGGGAAACAAACAGGAGAAGATTAAGGATTGTTTTTCTTTTTTCCCTGTCAAGTGCTGACCTCGCAGCTGTAAACTCCATTGATTCCTGTCTGGAATTTGTGTTGCCTCTTTATGTTCACGTGGTGATAAGTAGAAACTCCTCTCATCTCTCGTCACTGTAATATGGAAGTGCCTGCATCCTTCCTTCATTTCCTCTGGTGTAACCATGCTAAGACTCCCCATGCTATCAGCAGTCTGTGGATGTCCATGATGGACCCTCATCACCAGAGCTGTTTATTGTTGAGCCTTGCTATTACAATAAAGCAAAGCATTCATTTATGCTTCATGCGTGCAACTTTTGTCTCTACGAAATGTTCTGAGCAAATTACCCAATCAGAGGGACATATCAAAAAGGGACCAAATATCTAGGGCCAGAGCCAACTGCATGCAGTGCAGCGAGGCCCTCTTGAAACCCTAGGAGAACTTATTATTTATTTCTTGCACATAACTGTGATTTTGACCCCCTGAACATGACATTTTCCAGCATCGTCGGCCTTGCAAAAAATATATTTTATGGTGTCCCAAAAAAAATGATGTAAAATGGCTCTAGACTTCAGTGAAAAATGGTGTCTGAGAAGACTGAAGGAAAACAAGTGTCAATTCAAAGCCCAAACACTTTCATCATAATGTCAGGGGACTGATGCTAACACGCTCAAACTCGGCCCATACGCAGACACTGCAATGAAGATTATTTATTCAAATAATTTTGCTACATTGAGGGGCGTGACCATGGTGTAGCCTCAACTGGGATTAAAGCAATTCAAAATGGCTATGAACCTCTGTTAATCCTTTGATCATAACGTCATAAGAAGTAGCCTCTTGGACAAAGTGGTTTAAATGGTGAAGATGAAAAGGCTTTTGGTACATCAAAGGGCAGGGCCTGGACCTTTTGCACCAGGCTTAAAGGTTCTAAGAGGGCCTTCACTGAAAGACTTTTGCTACATCGAAGAAAACAACTCCCAAGCAGTGCAGGGAGGACAGTCGCAAGGCATAAGAAGGCAGCATTCACAATGGCGACTCGTCAGTCCCCCCTGGGTGCCTAGTTTAAATTTATAATACAAAATAAAAGCAATATTATAATTATATATTACAAAATTCATATCCTCAATCTGTAATCATAATCAGATCACGGATGCCCCACAGATTTAGACTAATTTATTCTCAGCAGCTCAACATTGACCAAACCCATAGCCAGAAATGGATCACTTTTCATCCATTTTATTAAATGAGTTACAATATACTTTTACATGTCAAAAAGGAAAAAAAAAAAGGATAAAAGCACAAGTGAGACACAAAACCAGGGTTCACTAAGTGTGACGACTACATGCTGAGGCCAAGCATCACCAAAGAAGTCAGCAAGAAGTTTCAAAACAAATTCAGTTTTACGTTTTAAGTTAAAGGTCATTGTAAATCAACAAAAACAGGAATGCCTTTGTGGTGTATGTGTAGGACCGTGTAGGCTGCCTGGCGGAGCTTTAACACATCACAGATCATGAGGATAGCACACACACACGCACACACACAATGCTTACATGGCACTGCTAATGTCTGTGTCATGGGACTCGTAAGTGAACTCAACAATTCAGTTTGTACTGTCCCTCATTTCACATGTCACATTTCCACACGCAGTAACATCGTTGTCGACAAGAGAAGACATTTGTTCTGTCAAATCGTCAGATGCTGTCAATGTCACATTAAATTCGAAAAGAAACGCATGCTGTGTTTATACAAAGAGGGAAAGGTCATTAGCTGGGATTACGCAGAACGTATTTACAATGAACACCATAGGAGCCACTACAGTGCAACAACAGATGGAGGGGGGCGGCGGCCAGAGGGAGGACTTTTCACAAAGGTGGATCTGAAGGTGCTGCAGCCCTGTATGTGGGTGCCACCCAATCTGAACACAGCCCCTCACCAGCTTCTGCCGCAGAATCAGCGACCTATTCTTACAAACTTGCTGAAACGAAAACACAAGCGAAGCGAAGCATGAATGTGTGAACAAGTAGCAGAGGGTGCGTGTGTGTTTCAGTCAAAGTCTCTGTTGACCAGGACCAGCGGAGCCACCAGCGTCCACACGTAGAGCGCAATGCAGATCCAGCTGGAGGAGATCTTCACCCACACAGACGGCCACTTGCTGGTCATGGCCTCGTAGTTGGAGTCGGGGCTGCAGAGATGGAAAGAGCAAGAAGGACATGAATGAAACACTTCATGCACAGATCTGGTGATAAGTTCTTATTAAAAAGATCAGGCAAAAGAAATGCTAAATTGGAGGCAACAAACTGCAAGATTGACTTGATAACAAATATAATTCATTATTTGTATTAATTTGCAGTAGGCTGGAGCCATTAAGAAGGAAGATGAAAAAAATCAACTCATCCTCCTTTTCTTTTCAATTTGTTTTTTTTGTTGTTTTT
>CAESWR010001245.1:260010-274940 GCA_903171835.1 Mullus surmuletus
GGGGGCATGAGATTTAAGACATCTAGTGACTTTGGGGTAATGTCAACAGGAAGTGATTCATAACTTTCTCTTATCTGCAGAGCAATCTAATCTGCTCCTGCTGTATGCTAGAACCCCCCCCCCCCAGATTTTAAATCAGTCTTAATTAATGAATTCAGGTACAGATTTACATTCTGGTAAGGAAACAATAAGCCCTTTGTTAGTTTTATCTCACTCACTTTTTGGCCAAATCATAGCACCGATAATAGTTTAAAAATGTTTTTTTTAGAAACAAACATTTCCCATAGAAAAAAAACAAAGACATGACCTCTGTGTCAGCAATTGACAGACCAGCCCAGACGCAGTATTCAAACACCAGCACGAGTTTGCCCGATGCAAAGTTGATTAATTAATGCATTGAATAAATATCTAAACATATCTTTAGCAAATTAGCAAATCTGTTGGCCGATATGAGCAGGTGGATTTGGAAATAGAATTTAATTTGAGGATCAATGTCTTTAAAAACCATCAAGCACTTGTCAGAGTAATCAACACAATCCTCCGTACAGAATGATACTGCCCGTACACATGGAGTGAGCACAGATATAAAAACAAAGTACACAAAGTTACACTACCATCTATATACAGCACATGAATGATCATTTACAGTCACACCGTCTAGTCTATGCAAAGCTTCCTTTGCTTCACTGTTTGTTTTTAATTACATTCTTGTCATTCAGTGAGCACTTACATGTTTGGGTGCATGGATTTGTCAGAACTTCACTCAGTTCACTCACTTGGAACCCACCTCCCTATATGCTCCTCCCGCCGCCCTGCTCCGCACATGGGGCGCTGCCACTTCTCTTTCTCTGTACATGACTGTTGGCTGAAGCGGAGAGTGGCGCCAAGCTGACGGACTCAACTCTGCCCAGTCCTCCTAGGCCACGCGCATGGGGGGCTCGTCGCACGGCTCCGGGCCCAGGCTGGTGTAGGTGACCGAGGGCTCCGGGACCCTCGGACTGACTTGCGGTGGGTCGGGCTCTGACTGGCCACCTGGGTTCCTGAACTGCTTGTAGACCCGTGGATCCTGGATCACGTAGGTGGATGAGGAGGAGTAAAGCACCAGGCCCAGGATGATGATGAAGAATGACAAGATATAGAGTCCAGAGAACTGCAACACAGGAGCAGCAGAAGACACTTTCTTATTCCATGTCTAATGTCAGTTTGGGTGTGACAGTCAAATCTTTGTCAGTGTTCTGGACACCCAGGCTGACTCATTTTTCTACATTCTGGCTGAGTCGGAGGCACAGACATGTCTAGATACACAGACAATCCATTTATCTTTAATGTGCCTCCTGGTTTACTTCTCCATCTGCAACAGGCACTCAATAATCCTTCACTTCATCCCTTGTCAGCCATAACCTGCTCTATTAGGCTGAAATTACCTCAATGGATCTCGTGGCCACATGGGTCAGTTACGCCCGACCACGTCAGTGGCTCAGGTCGTCCAATAATCATAGGGTTGGCGGTTCGAATCGTGTCGGGGTGTCTTTGGGCAAGACACCTTGTGAATCTGTATAAATGTTTGGTGGTGGTCAGGGGGGACGCTTCTGTCAGTCTGCCCCAGGGCAGCTGTGGCTACACACATAGCTTACCACCACTGGTGAGTATGTGTATGAATGAATAATGGTTTCTGAAAAGCGTGATTTAAATCCAATCCATTATTATTATTGTTCGTCAAGTCAGCAGGTTTCTCGCATATTAGTCTCATAAGCTCAGAGCTTTAAGTCATTCAGATCTTTTCCCTGAATCATACACGAGTGCAAGTTGATTGACTTAAAGCATGTAATACTGCGTAATGCTTCCTTGCATCCTGAACTTTTAGCTGCACATCGCAACAATCAAGGCAAGACATTCAGCAAATCAGCATCCGTTGGCGATTGGGTTGATGTTACCTTGTAGTGAAAGAGAAAGAAGCCACAGGAGAGGATGTAGAGGTCAGCGGTGAGCAGAGAGAGATTGACCGAGGTGGCGCTGGTCCTCTTCATCACTAGCGGCATGAAGCTATACAGGCCGAACATGAAGGCACTGAAACCAATGTAGAGGAGACCTGCAAACACAGCGAGGACAACGTTCATCTATGACCAGATCATCCCAATTTGGGGTTAATTCACTTTTATTTCATGCTGTGATGAAGGTGTGCGTGTGTGTGTGCGTGTCTTGTTAGGTGCACAGACCCACCTATCTGCCAGTCCCACGGAACTTTGAGAAGCTCCTTGTGCTCCATGATGGCCCTGCAACATAGCACAGATATACACAGGCTGGTCATGTTCCTCATGACGTCATAACACATGAGACAAGCCTTTTAGTCAGTGTTGTGCACAGAGGGGGGTGCAGTCGCCGGTCCCTCATGGCCCAATTTTTGAAAAAAAATGCACTTAAGTGCACTCTTGGGAAACAAAGATGCACGCTTAAAGGGATAGTTTGGATTTTTTGACATTAAGTTGTATGAGATCCTCACGATCAGTGTCGTGCATCAGCAGTGACTTTTCCCCCACTGCGACCTGAGTTCTGGTCCCGCTTGGTGTTGCAGAACACCAGCTTGGGTCACACGGATAAAGCATTTTGCTCCAAAAAACAATATGTGTTCAAAAGAGTAATCTATTTGTATCATGAATTCTTGGCTGCAAAAAAAGTTCAACCTTGCAATCACCCAGTACTATTTTCCCTCCCTTCTAATCACGCACCTTTCCATCAGCTGTTTTTTGCGGCCAAGAACTCGTGATGCAAATGTTATAATCTTATGAACGCATATTGTTTTTTGGAGCAAAACACTTTATCCGTGTGACCCCAGCAACTAGACTGAACTACTTTCTGCCACCAAAACCGGGCCGGAACACCGTTCACGGGACCCAGTGGGGGCAAAGTCACTGATGATGAACAACACTGATGGCGAGTATCTCATACAACTTCAGGTCAAAAAATCCAAACTATCCCTTTAAGTGACCCCCTGGTTGGCAAAAGCCACTAAACTGCCATCTTGGGTGTAAAAACACTAAACCGGCCTCTTGGCTGGAAAAAACACACTACACTGCCCACTTGGCTAATTAAAACTTGATAGATGCCCTCTTGGGAGGCAAAAAACGTAAGCCAAAGTGCTAATATGTTGTTAAATGCACTAGAATAACGAAATGGCATCTACTGAATTGAAAATGTTCTGGGGGAAGACCCCTAGACCCCCCCAGCGATTTATTTCCTTCATCCATTCATGTCTCTGTGTGTCCTGCACAGTCTGCACCATTGAATCTCCACAGTTCTCATGGATGTTGATCCTAACTACAAACTTACTTGGGTAGTCTAGTTAGGCTGTTTTAAGGCTATATAATGTGCCATTTGTAGAACATAAAAGCATGTCTAAAGTGCAGTGGAAAACACACTGAACGCAGGTGCCCTCTTTTGATTTTTCGTCCCTGCCCTTCAAAAAGTCTATGCACACCACTGCCTTTAGTTGAGAACCAAACCAGGGAATTTGATACTGTTTGTGAATGCAAAAATAAATCAAAAGGGTCTGACTCTATATAAATAGATCAGGGTCTAAGGAGCGAGGCGCTGGAGTCTAATTAGGACAATTTCAGGATCAAGTGTTCTTGGACCTTGACCCATAAAAGTTTGGATTTGCTGCGTCATCATGACAGTTATTGGCTTATGCAAGTCTCCCAAATGCACAGAGGCAGAGCACTGTATCACTTTTTACTTTTCGTCCCTAGCTTGTACAATTAAATAAACTTGAAATTCAAGAAATAAAGGAGCGGGACACAAATGCACTAAACCACTTTTTTGTCTTGAGCTGAGCAACATGATGAGATTACAGAAGGAGGTGTTCTATGTTATGTAGGTGGTTGGAAATGTAGACTCCGCCTCTTTAATATCTCAATAAGGTGGTAAATAATTTAATCTATTGTCTTCAAAATCACGTTGTTTCTCTCTTTTTTAAGGTCTCAAAGTGGTGTTGTTGACATTGATACACAGGATGGTGGGTCTGGCCACCATTAACAAAAATGTGTATTAAACAAAACCTCATATTCAGCCCCTTTCTCTATTTTTATATTTTCCTCATTGCTTAATGCATCCCATCCACAATGCTGTGCATGATTTACCTGAGAATGCATATTTTGCTCAGAGCTTTAGAAGTGGTGGAACAGTGATCGGGGCCTCTGAAGGTGCCATGACCTGATATCTGTTGATCCAGTTTCGGCTCAATTTGTAAAAAGCGATGTAATACCCACTTTTACTTGATCCAAAGTTTGTAACTGTTTGTAACTTGTCTCAGACTCACAGCTGAATGCCGCTGAAAAAGGATCCAAAGAGGCCCATCATGCCGAGGAACTCCACGCGGCTCAGGTTCTTAACAATGTACTCCTCACAAACGTTGGAGATGCCGTACAGCGTCGCTCCCCCCAGAACTAGCAGATCTCCAAACAGCTTCTCCTCTCCTGGATGAATGGAAGGAAGTTACTCTGATGTACGGATATGATGTAAGCAATCTCTTCATGATAAAAATGAACAACCAGATGCTTTGTGTACTCATGTAGTGCCAATTCAACAAACAGTAATCTCTAATTACACTACACAAATATTTATATATATGTACAGAGATGAGGTGAGGAACAACTCCCTTTAACGGAAAAACCACAGCTCAAGGCCAACTCCCTTGAATGGTTGGGTGAGAGAGAGACAGAGAGAGAAAGAGAGAAGGAGAGAGACAAAGACGAAGAAAGAGAGAGAGAGAATCCATTTGTAGTTCTGGGTACTGCAGCTTATATGTGTGTATTTGTACTTACCAAGGCCATGCTGGCGGCCGAGCAGGATGTCTGCCCCCACCATGCAGCCGATACCCAGCAGACACAGTCCTGCCCCGACAACGTGGACGGCTTTGTACCTCACCAAGAGGAAGAACCAGGACAGGAGCAGTACCACTGGGATGACGAAAGAGTCCAACAGCTGAGGACGGCGGAGGACACAGACGGTACACACAAAGCTCCTCCAGTAGAATCCACCATGACAAGAAACAGGCAGTTTTGCGTGAAATTGAGAAAATCCCACAAACTGACCTGCACACTGGGGAGCGTGGTGTACTGGTAAGCTTTAAGAACCAAGTAGTTTGCCTCGATATCGATCAACCCCAAGATCATGTACTTCCACCAGCGCTGCTTCAGAATGGCCAACAAGTTTCCTTCACCTGGTAAAACACCAAAGCCAAAATGAAAATATCTATCATTCGTGGGGAGGAGGTGACCTTCTCAATGGCATCACTACGTAACAGATTTACAGGCCTGATTTTTGTCTTTTAGCTCAGACCAAACTAACTGCATTGTTAAGATTGTCAAAAATATTCTCTGGTCCTTTTGGCACTTTTTTCTTTTTTCTTCTTTCAAATCAGGTGTAGCTAGTGGTCAAAATGATAATTTTCTGCTTTTCTGCTGTGTCATCGAGTGCAGATGCTGATAAATGATGGCAGCAAGCTGATTTCACAGGTCGATAAGCTCAAAGAAATAATAATAAAGGTGCTGATATGAATGTGTCCATTAAACTGTCAATGTACCCAATTGTGACGGATTTAAAGGCTCTTGTTTAGAACAAGCAGAGGGGCCAACAATAGTGTTGTGAATAGCTGATTGATTCACAAGCACTCCAGGATACGCTCTACCTCCACACGCACACACACACACACACAACACACACACACACACACACACACACACACACGCGTTTCTGCCTGTTAATGCCCATACCTTGCCTCACTGCCAGCGTGGTGGTGTAGACCAGAAACAGGAGGATGTAGTTGAGAAAGCTCTGGAACACCGGTGTGTTAGCATGGAAGTCATCAGCCAGGTACTTGCTGGTCAGGCCGATGGCACAGACTAGCAGGGAGAGGACCTGACCTAAGGCTAAGGTCACCAACAGGTCCCTGAAGGCAGCACAGACACGGACAGGGCTCGTCAACATTCAGCACAATTCAGCATGTGTGAGTGTTTGTAAAAATGCTTCAAAGTCAGCCGGGCTCCATGCATGGTGGTTCATCAAACTGCTGGATGAAGAGAAATCTGTCAGTGCTCGGGCTGCATGATTTGGTGAGAAAGTCATGTTAAAAGGTCCCATATTATACATTTTTGTCAGAGGATATTACTTAAAAGGATTAGGGCCACAAGAGGAGGAAAAAACGTAACTTTTAACTTTTGAGATTAAAGTTTAAATTTCGATTTTATTTACGACATTTCGACATTTTGTAATATCGACATTTCAATTTTAATATTGAAATTTATTTTTTATTTACGACATTTCGACATTTTGTAATATCGACATTTAAACTTTATTCACATAATTTTTACATTGTTTAATCTTGAAATTTCCATTTTAATCTAAAAATTCCGACTTTAATCTCAAAATGGAAATTAAAAAAAATCTCCTTCCTGTAATTATTTTGTTTCTCTTCTTGTGGCCCTAATCCTTTTTCGTAGGATATAAAGCAGGTTTCTTGAAGAACTACCCAAAAAAATGTTGTTGTTGATCTCGTGTCCTTGCTGGTATGTCAACAACACAGGCAATATGACGGCCAACCCACGTTGCAGAGACGGAGAAAACACCCGATATTAGCCATTTTTTTCAAAGTTAATCAAAGGAGTTTTTTCCGCGATTGAGCTCGACGTTGTAGCAGTGTTTACATTGTAGGGTGACCCGTGTTTTCGCCTTATCCCAGTCAAAACGTAGAAATCAAAAAAAATCTTCAGGTCTTCTGAAAGCCCAGGTCCTGCTGAGCAATCAACAGCAAAATCCGTCGCTGAAATTCCATTCAATTATTAGATATCAGGTGATTTCTCCGTTCTCTCCGTCTCTGTAACACCGACTGGCTGCCATATTGCCTGTGTTATTGACAAGAATTCAGCCACCTCATTGGTGTAGCACGCACACCACTTCTGGGCAAAATCTTCTGGGCAAAATCTTATTCCGCTGACAGCGAAGTAGTCCGTGATAAAAGTTATCAGCATAGCCAGGCCACGAGATCAGCGTCAAATTTCTTTGGGGTAGCCCTGCAAGACCCCTGCTTTACATCCGTATGGAAAAGCGGGTCGTACCACATTGACCTTTGACCATGTGGACCTGTCCACTTTTTACATATACATTCGTAACTACGCACTTGTCTAACTCATACACGCCAGGTGATCACGAATCACCATTGAATCAGAGAAATAAAATGGTCATGTTGCAGTGGCAGTAATCAAGCCCAAACATAAACCTCAAGCTCTGCTGCAGTCTTTCTCAGCTCAACTTTGCAGCCATGAACAACACCTCTCAATAGACCAACCAACCAACCAACCAACAAACATGTTCGCCAGCAGCTCCCATTAGCCTAAGATGCTGTGGCTACGATCGGGTATGATCAACTAACCAGCCTGCTGCTAACAAAAGTAATGTTAACACAAGCACACTCTGCACTGCGCGGACTGCACCGTGAACAGTCGTCACAACCATCCAAATGACAAATAAGTGTCTAACGCTAGGCAGACACAGTAAAGCAACACAACATGAAATTACATCGAGCTTCCACTTTTGGAGTTGTGTCACGGACATTTTGTGCCGATCCATGCTTTAACTTCAGCTGTTTAGTGAAGCCTGCTTTGTATGCACCCATGTTTAGAGAGCAGTCCTCCATGAAATGCTGGGCGCACACATGCAAAACTTTAGGAAGTTTTGTTTTGTTTTTGTTCACTGGATCTTCAGAGGCTCAGGCGAAGGGAGTACAGACTTCTGTGCTTATTGATGCAGCCAACAACAGAGCAGCTGCCGTGATTTGCTCATAGCTTCGCCATGTGTGTTTGCGCCCTTCACTCTGTAAATTTAGAGGGCGAGCACATCTATCCGGGGGGCCAATCAAAAACAGCATCCACTACTGGGGGAGTGGTTATTTCCCTTCTTGAAATTGCAAAGGGAAAATCTCAGACTCACCTGTTGCAGGACACATTTGCCTAAAAGTGGAGCAAAATTTTTTCACTTCTGGTGCCTCATACACAGGCTATGGGGACACATATATAGCCGAGTCGCTAAACCCCCAGGTCGCTTGGAGGGTCTGTTGACGCGGATCAAAATGCTGTGACAACCTTTTCACCATGCCGTAAAGACCCAAGTTCTCCCGGAACAACGTGGGTTTTTGTGTAGTATAAAAGGGGCTTTTGAAAACCTTTAGAAAGTGAATTTAGCATAATATGGGACCCTTAAGGTTATTTTGAACAATATTGCGATTTATGATCGTAATCACCATAGTGGGCCAGTGGCCTAATTGTTGACAAATGCGTGCTAAAGTGCCCTCTTTGGAGGGAAAAACGCATATTAAAGTGCCCTTGTGGTTTGCAAAACACTCTAAACTCCGCTTATAGCCGGTTAAAACATGATAAAATGCCCTCTTGGGTAGTAAAAACATGAAATGTGCCCTCTTTGAACCTAAAGTTCCCACTTTGGAGCTAAAACGCAAATTTAAGTGCCCCCTGGTTGGCAAAACATTATTACTATTACTACTACTGTCTATTATGTGTTTATTTAAAGTGTAACTACACCCCAAGTTTTTGACTGAAGGGCCTTTGCACTCGAAATTCAAAAAAATGCCTCATTGTGAGCGGGCTAGGAGGAGGATCGAAAGGTAAGTCGCATTGCTTGTCCAAATGGCTCATTTTGTCACGTCACGCCTGACCCTCTAATAGCTTCAGTGACGTAATGCCCGCTCCGTTCTACATCCAGTTTCTACACAAAACTTTATTTATGATTTAGGTAACGACTGACCGGCTCCCAACAAGTCATTCACCATCCGACTTGCAGCGCGTCTCCGCACACGTGCACACACACACACACTCACTGGCATGTAAATCAAATAAAAGAGTTTTCATTTCCTTTAGCAAAGGTGCTCTTGTGGTCAGTGCACTGAACTGTCTCCCAGAGAAAATGTCTGCTGCCAAGAAGTGGAGCAGGTAAAATCAAACCAAGAGCCCTCAAACAAGCTACGGTGTATCACTACTTTGCTCAGTTCAACCTGTCTGCCACAGGCAGCGGTAACGGCAGGCTGTATTTATAGGAGGGGCGCGGCGACGAGGATCGGTTGGTGACGTAGCTGCCTCCACCACGTCATCTGCCTCCATCTCAACAAATAGGTAAATTCAGTGTTCAACCTGTAGGGCAGCTGCTCTGCATTTTTTCACCACAAAACGTGGAATTAAAATACCTTAGACTGAATTGTAGAAGTTTGGACATGGATCAATCAACACCACTGCTTCATGTCTAAATACAGCAGTGTTCAGCAGAAAGAAGTGGTCTGGGGGTGTCGTTGCGTTTTAACAAAAGTCACAGAAAAAATACGACCATAATTCTCACTGATGGGGAGCAGCAATAAGCCGGTGTCTACTCTGTTCCGTGTACCTTGCCACCATTCATTTTTCATTTTGATATTGGTAAAAGAAAAACGGGAAATGATCCGTTTTGATGCAAGTAAAAAAAAACACGGGAAACGAGTCGACTCCCGTTTCTCGTTTGAAAATTGGAGGTTGAAAAACAGAAAACGAGCCATTATCTGATTTTCTGTTCTATGATTATTTGACACAAGTCGGGAAATAAAATACGATCATAATTCTTTTACTCAAGCTTGCTTTGCCTTAAGCCAGAAAACCTTCTTCTTCTGCGTTTGAAATGGTACAGTATACAGCGGCGCATTGCTGCCCCCCGTCAGTCTGTCTGTCAGCTGTCAAAGTGATGGAGTCATTTGGTTTTGTTTCATGGTTTTCACACTGGACGCGACCTGGACGACCACTTTCCATACAAAGTCAATGTACAGTCATGTCGCTCGGTGGAAGTTGAAACGTAAACTTAACAGGTGACACTCACTAGTTAACCAGGCGTGTGTCTGTGCTGCGACAGCCGATCAGCGTTGTCTTTACCGGCTTCACTGGACGCCATATTGGTCGGAGATCATTGCTGTGCCGGCACAGTTTTATGACACCGTGGCACAGTTTCACCGGGCCAATTAGCATTTAGCATCAACACTGGGAACTGTTCCGCTGTTTTAGTTTGCGTTTATCTGAGCATTTTAATTAGGCTATTATACGCCTGTGTATGCGCGCATGCAGCATGCTGTGGGACCGCAGCAAACAGACACCCCGACGACACCCACATCTCCCATGATTCGAAATACACATGATTCTGAATGACATGACGCATTAATGTCGTTTTTGGAAACAAGCAAACTTTTGTTTTGTTGTTTTCCTGGTCGAGGCCACGGACAAAAAACCCCAAAACACAACTTTTTTTGTTTATTTTGAGAAGTAACAGGATGTTTTATTTTGTAGCTGCTTCCAACTTCCGGCACCGCTTGAACTGCGTTTCTTTCGTTTGTGCGTTTCTGCTACAGCATCCGGCAAAACCACGAAACCAAACAAATGACTCCATCACTTTGACAGCTGACAGACTGACGGGGGGCAGCAATGCGCTGTTGTCTACTCTACCATTACAAACCCAGAAGAAGAAGAAGGTTTTCCGGCTTTCAGTTTTTCGATTTCCAGTTTCCAAACGAGAAACGGGAGACACTTTCCGTTTGTGTGTTGCTTACCTACATCAAAACGAAGAAAGGAAATCGGATCGTTTCCCGTTTTTCGTTTACCAATATCAAAACCATAAACGATTGGCCCTAAAGTACACAGACCACGGACCGTGCTCTGCCATTTCAAACGGAGAAGAAGAAGAACGTTTTCCGGGTCAAAGCAAAGCGAGCTTGAGTAAAAGAATTATCATCGTATTTTATTTCCCGACTTGTGTTAAATAAACACAAAATAGAGAATCACATAATGGCTCATTTTCCGTTTTTCGATTTCCAATTTCCAAACAAAAAAGTAGAGACGACTCGTTTCCCGTGTTTTGTTTATCTACATCAAATTGAAAAAAGGAAATCGAATCATGTCCCCTTTTTCATTAACCAATATCAAAACAAAAAATGAATGGCTGCAAAGTACACGGTCCAAAATGCGCTGTAGGTCGCTTTTATTTCGCCCCTGCCCTTCAAAAGTCTATGCACGCCACTGAATCGCCACATCAGAAAGACACAATTACTGTACAGGTCTAAGAACTTGGTTAGGTTTACACTAACAAAACACAGAGATCACTGATTACTTACAAATGTGCATTTCTTCACCCAAATCTGAAAATTTCCAAATTTGTAAGATAGTATAAGATAAATTTGTATAGCAATTGAAAACACTTAATGCAGATTTAGTGGTTATATAATAGCATGTTTGACATTGCGACTGCAGTTGTGATCGTAAGTCCGAAGGCCGAAGAGATGTGACATTAAAACGACCCCGGAGGACAATTAAGGATTGATGTGCAAAAAATCATAAGTGGGCTGCACTGAGAAGCCTCTTTACAGAGAAAGACATGTCTCGTCCCCCACAATTAACATCCAAGCTGAATTATTAACTCAATCATCCATCATTTGTGGTGACAAATCGGTGAGTACAAATACCACAAATCCCAGCTGCCATCGGGTGAGACGCAAGTTCATCAACAGTTTTCTGTGAGTGGGTCTCGACCGCCCGTAAATATCTGAATATTTACAGACACCAAACAAACCCCCTAAGAGCGAGGACAAACTCCCTTTAAGGGAAGAAACCTTAGAGCACAAGCATGTCTCGGGATGGCCGGACATCTTCCTCGATGTGTAAAGGGACAGTTCGTATATGTTTGATCCGGCCGCCTTGTCTGTATGCCACTCTGAGTTGGATGTTGACCTCTGGCCTGTTGACCTCCGGCCTGGGTGTCGCTGGGTGACATCCCTAGAGCTCCAGACAAATGATCAAGTTCGCATCTTTACAGGATTCTAAATGCTCCGATTGTGTCAGTGCTTTTTGTTTCTCTAATTTCTTAACCCGAGGAGACTTCCACGTTCAGCGCCGGCTCCACGGACAGGCACGTCTGCCTGTGTGGCGTGGAGGCCCGCACGGAGCCCAACACGACCCTCTCCACCGTGAGAAGATGAACTTGAATGCCTGCAGTGAGCCAGATCTTACATCAGCCATACATCTGCGGTGGCCCTCACTACACAACGCACAGGCATGCACACACACACACACACACACACTCCCAGGGCAATGGGCCTGGAAATGCTGGTGTCAGATTCACCTTACAGCCTACAGTGGATGAAAGAGCTGATGATCAGAAAGTGCAGGCGACAAGTTGTGTGCGTGTGTGCGTGCGCGCGCCCGTGTGTGTCCGCTCCAACACGCACGATGTGGCATTCACACAAATGGCAAACGCTGCCACGCGTGTTGACATCTGTTGCACCAGCAGCATTGTTGCAGCGGCGGACTGGCCGCCGTTACAGGTCGCGCGCGGAACAAAAGGACTCCCGGAGCTCCGCAGTGACGAGCAGCCGCCGCGCGTGGGGGGGAATGCAAAGGGATCCGCCGCCGCCGTCTTACCTGCTGAGGACCTTTCGGATCCGCTGGTAGACGCTCGGCGCCGGCGTGCCCGTTCCTCTGGGAGCGCTCTCCACCGTGGAGACGACAGAAATCATCCTTCCACAGGCGGAGCGGAGATCAGCGCATTCTGCTCCGCGGAGGACCGAGACAGGAGGGGAGGATGAGGAGGATGAGGATGAGGAGGAGGATGAGGAGGATGAGGATGAGGAGGAGCCTCACCTCAGCGGGTGCGGAGCCTGTGGAGCTCCGTGCCGCGGGCAGCGGTGTGCGCCAACACGCAGCTGTGTGAAGGAGCGCTGGGTTGGAACGCAGCAGCCGCTCGGGGGATTCGCTGCCCTTCCCTGCTCTGCTGCCAGGCGGGAGGCTGCAAGGCGGGGCGGCGCCGCGGGGGGGCGCCCTCTCGCCCACTGACCCTGCGGGAGGAGATGTGACCAGCGTGCAGTGGAATGAATGAACGAATATCCTTCACCCATTATTTGTTTGTCTCCACGTTTAGGAATCCTCTGTGTGGCTTCTTTCTGTTTGAAATGTGTTGGTCTGATGGGGCCTCAGAACCAAATGAGAACGTGACAGAACAACAAACATGGTGAAGACACAGTGTGGTTGCTCCAATAGGTAACTAGGTAGGAAATATGTTTACTACTAGTTAACTTGGTGCTCTTTTTGGGACAAAATGTTTGTAACTATTAGGTCAGAAGGTTCACCAACAGTATAACAAGTAACAATTCTAAAGCTTCACTAGTTAACCAGTGAGGTCAAAATAGAACCTAACTAGTTAACTAGCCAGCATTTCGACTTGTTCACATGTAGACAGAGAGATGCACTCCCAGGTTGATTTGGCAACATGTTAACTAGTGGACAAGTGCAAATGAAGCAGGTGGGATGATAACAAAATCCAGAGTTTTATAGTTGGCATTTTGTATTTTAGACCGGAGACGTAGGAAGCCTCCGTGCAACATTTGATATTTATAGTGTTAAAAAAAAAAAGCCCTATCAGCGTTCCATAGAAAATTAACTTTTTAAGCTCATGACAACTGACATTAAGAGCATGAGGTGGAGATTCTTCACCGTTTGCTGCTCTTGTGTGACCAAAGATCTCAAACACATGCAGTTCCAGGTATTTCATCATGACACGTAATGTAGTTTTGTGTTTGTGAGATCAGTAGTAAGAGCCACATTTTTTAAACTAAGCCTGCTAATGTCCCCTAATCGGGGGACTTTGTGGCTCATCTGAACCACACGAGATGATTCTGCTGAGGTTGTTGACGTCTTTGTATGTAGCAGTTAAACTTCAACAGAGTAAGTGTTGCTGATAATAGTCACACGCTGACAAGGTGAATGACTTCCCTCAGTTTCTCAGATTTATTCATGACAGTTAAAGGATCACTTTGTTTTTATGTTTGTCAACCTGTCCTTTATTCTCATCAATTCCGACAAAGTCCTGCAGCAAAGATCAGGAGACAGAAACATCACTGAGGAGCAAAGAAGCAGAACAAAGCCGAAGCAGGAAATCAGTGGCTTACCAAATGTGGGGGGAAAAACGCCAGAGGTGGCGAGGGGGGGCTTAATTTAGTTTTGCATATTTTCCTCATTGCAGAACAATCACCTGGAGGTTTGTTTCAATGTAATTCTATTTTTGCACTGTTTTAATGATATTACTGTTTCAGGGCATTACTGCTGAGTGATGCTGAGGTTTGTACAGAGCAAAGTAAGATTCAACTTGGTTTCAATTGCAGTTTGACAAATTAAATGCAAACCCTTTTTCTACAAACTAGATTCTTTGGAGATTTCAGCAACCAAAAAAAGCTGCATTTCATCATCCAGTTCTTGTAGGAGGAACCCAACGATTCTCCCATTTTGTTTGAAATTGAGATTATTTTTGCCAAAGTGTAATAAAAGCTGTCATGATTTTTGCTTTGTACAACAGGGAGCACACAGTGCGGGGATGGAACTGTAAAGGCAAGCTGCACAGACACAAACAGTGCATTTCTTTATTTCGCAGCCCTGTTCAGTCTAACAGGAACCTCGAACAAAACTGTGTCTGAAGCAACACTTTACTTGAACACATGACTGCAAGATGGAGGCCAGAGGGACAAAAACAGATTTACACACACATATTTACACCTTATTAGTCAGCCGCACTTCCTCTGGTCAGCTCGTGTGTTCTTATATTTCGTCCCCTCCCTAAAATGCAAATGTAATTCCCAGGAAGCCCGACGAGGACGGCACAAAGCCCAGCTTCTTCTTTGTTGTCCGCTGGGCGAAGTCTTCAGTAGTAAACAGCAGCTGGAGACTGAATGACAACAGTGAGCCGGAGATTGTGAGAGGACAGAACAGGGTTTGTGGAACACGGAGTCTGTAGAGACAGTCTTCTCATGTCAGTGTGTCTCTGATGTGCTATTTTCTCTTGGCTTGGAGATCATGTTCCAGAGTCCTGGAATG